>CABFVZ010002502.1:8364-26218 GCA_902151445.1 Timema monikensis | reverse complement strand
TATATATATATATATATATATTATTAAATTATTAATTTTCAATTTTAAATATTTATTATTAATTTCTAATATATAATTCTCTACAATAAATCTTATTTAATGATGCCAAAGAAGTATAACTTCTCACGCGCGTACATAAGTACACACACCCATTTTTAAATTAATGTAATACTGATATTTTCTAATTTTAATTATGATTCTAATTTTATTATGTTGTTAGTTCGATTATATTAAATTTTTCAAACTATTTTATATAATTCAACTTAATAAATACAACCAAGCTACTAATTGTTTTAATTATAATTTTTATTACAAATATTAATCACATAATTTATTTACTTTCTCTACAATTTGACTAGTTTTATATACCTTATCCAAGTATATATTATTATTATTAATTTAGCATAATACATGTTGTCTAAGATCATAAATGAATGTAATTAGCTTACAAGCTATTTTCTAAATATCTTATGTCTTCATTTCACAAAGTAATTGTTTTCACTGGCCTCTAAGTAGGTACAAGTTAAAATTGAAAGTACATACACGAAAAAAAAAAAATCTCCTGAAATATTTAGATAGTGACTAGACTTAGTGATCATCCAAAATATTAATTTATTTCGGATTATTCGTCATATCATTGGGCCACCAATCATTGAGTTTATCTTATTTATTTCTCAGATAAGGTTGTTTCTAATGCGATATAATTTTATTGTTTTAGTTTATATTATAATTTGTATCTATATTTTCATAATATCTTTGACTTTAAATGTAAGATTTTCATCCATAAATATTTACTTTTCAGATTGAATCAAACAAATCGTACGTACAATATGACCTACACTTTACCAAGCCACCAAGCAACACCTTACATGTTTGGAATCGGGCTTGGCTATTTCTTACATAAAATTAATAGTAAAATACACGTTCCTAAGGTAGGTAAGACTAATGTTTTAAGGAGTTGATCTTTTTAATGCGTGAAGTTTGTTAAGTTACAAAGAGATCCTCACCAGTTGTATACCTCTCACACGATTTCTTTGGTGCTTACTGACAGCTCTGAAAAGTTGCTACGCAAAATTATGTATCCCTACGCCAAACCATATGATCTGCAAAAACATGTGTTTAGCAGCTGTCACTTCTGACAGTCAAATTATAGGTCTATACAACAAACCTATATGACTGTTTTATTTATTTTCTATGTATTGTTGACCTTGATATGTTGATGGCCTAATATTAATTATTAATTTTTTCAAGATTATAAATTTAAAATAAAAATTAGCATTTAATCCCATATCAGTTTTTATTGTAATGAATAAATAATTTTTAATAAAAAATCCATTTTTTTTGTTAATATTAATATTATTAACAACATCATAAATGTGAAAAATCGGAATGTTTATTACTACACATATAAGAGAAGTACAGTCATAAACCATTTTAACAGTATTACAACATATTGGTGAACTGGCGGTCTAGGGTTAAAGTGTCAGACTTCTGTACTGGGGTCCGGGGCTCATTCCTCGATCTCGGCACAACTTTATCTGATTGCCAAACCCTTCATTCACCTCTGACAAGACGTGTATTAATCACAACTTGTGAATTTGTGGAATGCCAGTCCTCCACCATGGTTCGGATCCCATGTTAAACTGTAGGTCCTCTATTTCATCTCACAATCCCTACCATTACATATTAGCGTAAGTGCGTATAACCCGAACGGGTAGTAAGAAGCGGTGCTAATAATAATAATAATAATAATTTCCATTTCAATTTCCTTTATTATAGTGCTGGCCAACAGTCGTATGACCTATAACAGACCAGCACTGAAAGTACACACGTACATACCTTACAATACATACGAAAAAATGATAGACCAAAAATGGATAAATAATGTTATATACTGATGAATAGTTACGAGATAAAAAATGTAGTTAATAATAATAAAAAGTAACATTAAAAACAAATAACTAAATAGTAAGCAGTAGCATTATGCAAAAAATAGATCAGAGTATTGTAAGTTTAAATAATTAGGCAGAACCTCTACATGATAAATTATTGGTATGGGATAACCTTAATTAACTCTCTGAGTTTAGTTTTCCTTTTATGATAAAAGTCGAATTCAACAAATCTAGAATTGGCGCTATGGTATGATAATAATAATAATAATAATAATAATAATAATAATAATAATAATAATAATAATAATAACAACAATACGTATCAGAAAACATTCTAAAGTAGTTTAATTTAAGGAGTGGTAATAAACCTGGATCTTAGATAGAAAACTCAGGAATAGGTATAACAAAATATATAGGTTTCCAATTGAATGAATTAGATAGTTTTAAAATTGGTATATGAATTGTGACTTTTAATATTCAAAAGATTGATTTTATTTTGCTATTAATGAGCTACAAAATGGCATATTTAAAAATTTTCAATAAAGTGTAATAACATAAACGGAATTAAAACATGGGTTGACGACAAAGCTAAAATACAAATATAAAATATTAAAATTTATTTACAAAACTTGGATACAACAAATTAAGAACAAAAACAAAGTTTAAAGATCAACAGTGTTGTAAATTAGGTAATAAAATTGAATTAATGGGTTAGCATCTCCCAATAAGGTTTAATAAAGTAATGAAGATGTTCTAGTTACAACGTGTATGAAAAATGTAATTTTTATTTTAAGGTTATTTATAAAATCTAAGCCTTATCTTGGTTCAATCCCATTACTCCTTGTGATAATCAGCCATTAGAATGATGCTGATTTATATTCTTCCGACATGTTTCGGTATAAAAATACCATGCTCATGGACAACCTAAAATCAAATTTAAGAACCATGAAGAAAACTTGAGACTTAAGTTGTACGAAAATTTATGATAAATTACTGTTATATTTATGATTTTGTAAAATACAATTAATAAACAAACTTACCAACGTCGCTGTGCGGTACATAATATAGTATTAACAAAAATCTATTTTAGATTCACTCCTCTTAAACAGTTGTAACAAAGTCTCTAATAAAAATACAATAACTTATAACTTGAAGTCTTAGACTGGTATTTGTTTAATCAACACTGGTGAAAGACTCGCAAGTAATTTTTATTACACTTCACAGAATTTTTGGAATAGGCCTACTATAAAAATTCTAAAACTCGGGGTTTAGCCTAGAGGGCAACACAACACAATCTTGGGGTTAAAAGATTTATTTTATGGTCTTGATACACTTAAATTTTCGAATAATGTAATCGATCACTGAGAAACACTCGCTATTTTATTTTATCACATGCTTTAAGGTTATATTAGATAAATAATTATTCAAAGATCCCTAAAAACCTGTTTATTTTCTGAGGATAACACGCTCATACACCGAAATAATATTCAAAAAAGATCACACAGATTATTTGTAGCCTAATAAGTATTAAAAAAAGACATTGTCTTGTTCAAATTTGTAATAAAATTATTAACGGGTATCATAGACACGCCTAAATACAAATCAATAGTACTCAACTATATTTTGTTATTCAACTTGTTGACTCACGCACGTGATTTTATTAACTGTATTTTAAAATGGTTAGATTTTGGTTATGAGAATAGCCTTTTGATTGTTTGCTTAGTATTGAAGTTTTCTTTTCTGTTTAATTCAAATTAGTTATTAAAAGCAAAAGATCGTTAAAAGTGACCTTATATACTGAAAACAAATATGTCCACCGTATAGAAGCTGCCGGTTGATGACGTAGAAAAAAAGAGGACCGTAGTTGGTTACGTGGCAATGGTGTTAATGCTCTTGTTAACCATATTTAAACTTTATATTATTTCACAAACATTATGAAGGTTTTTTCCTCTTTATTATCACAAACAATTTATTTATGTTATAGATATACGAGAGAAGCTATAAAAATATTAATAACTGAATATAATACCATAAAATGTAAAATTTCACGCTCTATTTAACCTCTAATTGCCACAAGAGTTAAAAGAAAAACTAAAAGGAAATTACTAGACTTTTTTTTCTTAAATTTGATAATGAAAAGTAAAATTATACTGTAATATTTGGGGAAGTATTATTAAAAGTGATTGATAATAATTTTAGTGATAATAGTAGTAGTAATTAAAAAATTATAATTATTTCCAAATATTGTGACAACAGTTACTTTTAGACAATGTTGGCATTACTGATACCATCTTCTAGCTTCTACTAGCTTTCATGTAAAACCATAGAAATGGTAAGTCCATTATAGCACGGCCTAATTCTACATGTCTATATTATACTTGTTTATTAAAATGTGGAGTCTTATGTTCAAACTTCTTTTTGGCTTTGGAAAAGGATTTATTTTATTAATTAATTATTATTCTCTTTATAAGCAGATGCGAAAATATTTTTTCTTAATAATGCATTTCTATGCCCTATTTTATCAGCATGGATACATGAAAACCAGACAAACGGATATTAATAAAAGGTGATAAATAAAATAATGTAAGAACAATATACATTCAAATATAATAACAGAAAACTAAATAAACATATTTCCCTGGTAAATTCAATCCACGATTATTTCTAATTCAATCACACGTGATCAACATTATGCCCCCGGATAAGTTTGGGGATATAATTAAAGTATAGTAAGATATAGTTGAATGTTGCATGGATTAAAAAGACTAACATTCGTTTTTGTCATCGTTTTATTATCTCCATTATGCATTTAATTAAAGCCACGTTGGAGATTTTCAAAATATTTGTAACCATCCTAGAGTTATCATGTTCAATCGTGCAACGTCTCTTACCAACCATCAGGAAAATTCACATATTCGTTTTAATGGTTGATTAATGTAGAATTAAAGAGTAAAAATACCTTCATTTATGAGGAAAGTGAGCCAGAGACCATTTTAAAAAACCAACTCCAACTATAGCTTTCAGGTTTTGAGCTTCAACTTTCATGTCATGGTTAAAACAGATTAAGTTTATAAGTTGGTATTTCCTCCTACCATTTCCTATCACAGGTATGTTTAGTTGGTGGATTAACTTAACTATATGTTCATAAAATATTCTAGTTGAATAGTTCGAGTCTTAGCCACAACTTCTTTTTCTTTCTAGCATCTAGTTTATGGAGGTTGGCTGTCTGCCACGTACCTGATCTACCTCTGCTTCTTCTCGATGTCTGAGGTAGTTTCCCCCGAATACCAGTATGACGCAGTTAAGATGTCTATCTACTATGCTCTGTCACCGGTTGCCTTGTCACTAGCGCTCTCTTGGGCCATCCTCGCTTGCGTCACTGGGCATGGAGGTGAGTCTCTTCCCTCCAAAATGTCGTAAAAAATCGTCAGATTGAGTTTCAATTTATAATGTTTTGTCGAATATATTAGCTTTTCTCGGCTGGGAAATTGAGTTAATACTTTTGGGTGATCTTTGATATTGTAGTTTTAATTTTCCTAGAAATAAGTTGGGCTGATATGTTATCACTTAGATTTTTTTATGGGAGAAAGTTAGGAGGAGAAAGGTAACCTAAAAATAAATAAAACCTAAACAAATAATAACCTAGTCAACTATTATACCTTTCTATTAAAAATATTTTTAGAGTCATTGGTTAAAAAATGTCACAGAACATGTCGTCTTTGTAAACATATTTTAAGCTGTTTACTAGTATAATTAATCATTCAATCACAAAACTCATTATTGTTGTCAAGACCTCTAAAACAGTATTGATCTCTATATTTTCACAAAAATTATAAAAACGTCTGAAATGTAATTAGGATTAAATACAAATTATGTGATTTGGACATTTATTTTATCTACTGAATTCAAATTGTAATGTTGTTTACACTCTAGAACACTTTTTATATAATATTTTAACTTCATTTTAATACAAACAATGTATGAATTAACAAATATTTGTTATATAATGCAAGCATTTTGAACATTAAATCTTGTGGGTTAAAATATTTTAGTTTTCGATCAATCTTAAACGTACTCTACTATTTGAAAGCAAGTGATCGAAAACTCTTTTTGTATTTCTGCAGGATGGCTCAATTCTGCTCTGTGCTGGCGTGGGCTGACTATTTTCAGCAAGATTTCTTACAGCGTGTACCTTACCCAGTTTTTGGTCTTCTTCTACAACGTGGGCACCACCAAGACGTCGCAAGAGTTCAACGCCGTCACCATCTATGTAAGACTTTATCAAAAGGGCTAGGTGGTCAGTAGAGTGCGTAGCAATGGATTTCAATACTTTGAAACCCCTATAGGAGCGTGTTGCAAGTTTTCTTTTACTCTAATGTGGTGTAGTATTTAAACTTATATTGAGGTGAATGCTTGTTGTTGTTTTTAGACTAAACTCTCTCAATTTAGGCAAAAGGTTTTTACTACAGCTCTTAAGTACATGAGATAGTTTAGAGGAGCTTTGATAAATTCTCGAAGAATGTTTATACTCATAGTAAGTGTTACGATATAATTTACATCTTTCGAGTCTTAACAACCCGTTGCGGATTTTAGACTATAGAGGCAAGTATGAGGCAGCAAGAGATTATTCTGAATTTATTGTTTTCACCGTTCATTCAATAATGATGTTGAAATTAATTTTTTATAAACTTTAAAGATAATATTACTTTCTGTAACTTTTTTCTTCAAGGTAAGCCTGTTTGAATTTATCCTTGTTCTACTGGCCTCAACGATTATGACATTACTTTTTGATTTGCCTATGCAAGAAGTCAAAAACATTCTCATCGATACTAGTAAGTGCCACATTTATTCTTGAAACTTTTTTAGAAATTTTTTAAGATCAAAGTTCATCCAATTAACACAATTGAATTTTCTTCGTTGAACCTTAATCATGACAAAGAACCAATTAAAGTTTATTAATGTATTTAGTAGAGTTAACTCTCATTTTGGAATGTGTTTAAACCGTATTTAATAAATTTAACCACATTAAAACAAACAGATAAATTATTTAAACTTATTTTTCTTATAAAATAATATTTATTATCTACATATTACATTCGAACTAGTTATTATTAAAAGCAATAGTTTTTAATATATATTATGAATCTGAATTCTACTTAGTTTTAAAATTGGATCTAATTCTTTTGAATTAATAAAATCAGGCTCTTTATTATCATTTTTATTAGAGTTTTTTGATATTCATGATTTGGGTAAAATTTAAAGATCAGTGTGTCAAACTGAAACCAGAACTTACAGCCCAAATTAACAGTTATTTTTAAGGAATCAACACTGGAATAAGAACCCAAAAATTAAATAGTTTAAGAACCAGAACAATAATTGTAATCGATATACTTAAAGGTCCACAAAAATATTAGCAGGTCTTATTCGAATATCTTTAAAATTGTTATAATTATTTTCAATAGTTGCATTTTATTCCCTTCTTTCTTTAAATTAATTATATTTTGAAATAATTTATTCTCCCTTTCCTCAGGACATTTATTCAAGTAATATTTTATTATTATTTAGGCTGCTTTTATTTTGTTGTAATTTTTTTTTTAAATGTTCCTAACTACTATATTATAATCGCGGAGTAAATATTAAATAGATAATTGAAAAGGCTTGAATCAGAAGAGGAACCGAATTAAGAAACGAAAAGAACAGGAATATTTATTTTTCTCTAACTGGAACCCAAACCATAAGCTTAAAATATTTGAAGAACTGAAGCAAGAACAATAACCGATAAATATTTAGGTTCGAGTCCTAGCTAAGACCATAGTATTGGTCATATTTTGACAATGTAATTAATATACTCCTAAAATATATTTTAGGTTTAAAATTTAATTAATAAGCACCTACAATATATTTCAGGTTAGCAATACCGTTTCATTAAATACTATACAAATAATTAATTTTTGTTTAATTTATTATTGAATATTTTTACTGTGTACTCCTAATATTTTTTATTTATTATGTTTCCCACAAGTGTTTATTTTTACTCCGGTTAAATTTTTAGATTAACGGCCGGGGGGCTTGTTATGCTGACAACATGACACCTTGTATCCATAAATGTTAAAACTATTATCGCAAACTGGTGTAGCCACTCGGTCGGTCTAGCTTTCTTGCAGGCTAACACCATGGATCTTTTTTAAATTTATTTATATTCTGGAAAATAACTACGATTTTATCAAATATGAAAACTATTTTTTTTCAGGTTCTAAGAAGAAAGATTAGTGAAAAATTAAACTTCTGTAATATAAACTACTACATTATAAACTACAAGTCAGAAGATGTACAAAATTAATATTTTTAGGATATGTAAAGTTGAAGATATATTTTATTAACTTAATTGTACAAGTGATATCATAAATATACATTTAAAATAACACATTACCTCTGTTAAACAAATAATTGTATCAAACATTTATCTAACAATAGCCTTAGTGTATACAATTTTAGTTATAAACTACTTAGCTTTATTTAAGACCGTTCTTCACAAATAAAATTACATTACCTAACTTTAGGTAACATTGCAGGTATTAAATGTATTCTCAAATAGGAAAATATCCTTTTGTGTTTATACCAAGTAGTGTTTTTCTACTAAATAATTAATCATTACCTAGCTAGATAGAAGATAATAAAGGTGTGTAACAAAATCTATTTTAAATTTTAGTCAAATATTTTTCATTATTTGTTTAGTATTTGAACACAATTACCATGTTATTTAATTGTTTACCACAACATTAATAAGAAACATGTTTATGTGTACATTTATTGCCAAGTATCCTCACGACTCTTTTAAAATAAGGTCCTTATTATCAAGAGTAACCCATATTTTAGGTAAAATCAAACGAACGTATATTCTTTCAATAAAGGTAATCATGTAAGTTCTCCTTTTTCTTTTGACACCCCCTTTCTCCTGCCTGTAATAATAATAATAATAATAATAATAATAATAATAATAATAATATTTAGCACTGCGTCTCACTACCCATTCGGGTTATACGCTTTAAGTACTAATTAAACTAATGGATTAGGAATTGGGAAGGTTTAATTAGAGGCAGTGAACCCGCATTTGCGTGGAGGGAGAGTGGAAAACCATTTAGGAAAAACCACTCCTAGTTCACCCGACCGAGATTCGAACCTCGATCTTCCCGTCCTCAGGAGTCGAGCTCAACACGACAAGCGCGTTAGCCAACTACGCCACCGAGGCGGGTTCCTGCCTGTAAACAAAATATATATTAGTACATTTTAATATTAGTACAATTTATACTTATTGTTCAAAATTAGATATCTACCCAAACAATTAATCTTAGATGTCTGTCTTGCAGTTGATTGGTTTATAGGCTAATGAGCGGGGGTTGGACTTTTTATCTGGATACACTGGAAGTGGTTTTAGACATGTGGTAATAGAAGTGGCATATTCTCTGGGTATGCTAGTCCTGTGCCACATACCCATAATTATATGTACTAGTATCTTAATTATATACTGTCTTTTCAAACTGTGTAAATAATAATGTTTAAATTGTGAATTAATATACACGTATAATTTATCCATATATTATAAATTTTTAAACTAATATTTGTCCATATTCCAAGAAAATGGTGTTTTAAGTAATTATTCTTCCAAAAGGGTCTACTACCTACCCAGCTTATGAAGCTCAGGATCTGCTACTTGAAAACAGCAGGCAAAACTAGAGAAGTTTTAATGACCTTAACCAATGTCTATGGGGTTGCAACACTCCCCCTTTCAACTAGCCGACAAACATTGGCCAATTATCTAGGGTGTTTACAACTCAGGGCCTCCTGAATACATATTGCAAGTAAAAGAGAGTGCCAACTATTGAACAAATATTCAAGAATCATTATCACAATGATTTTATTAACTAAGCTGGTAAAGCTCAAATAAATCAAATAAATGAAAATAATATTTGTAAAATAATCGTATAAAAACACGCTTTAAATTACGTACTAATTAAATACTTATTTGATTATAATTTTTCATTCTAGACCCATGTAGCATCATGTATTTGGCAAGCATATTTACCACCATTTTAGAGTACACACAGGTGAAGTAAGCGAGGGGGGAATGAGGGGCTAATTTAATTGTAGTAGCTAGACAGTGTTTTTGTTTTTAATGTGAAGTTTTGTTCTTTTAGTTGTAGCTTATAAGCTTATATATTTTTGCAACATGTATTATCTAATTATTAGTCATTATGATTTGATACAATTATACATAAAGAAGAATTCCAAAAGTTAGGAGTGTAGTTTCACAATTTTAAAATGATTCATCAGGAAAAAGGTAAAATTAGATTTATTTTCATACATAAATATCTTAACAATAAACCAATGACGTAGCGATAAAGTAATATGCTAAGTATGAAAAGATTTCTTTGAAACTGTTTTCACAATTAACGGATATAAATAGCTTTTGGAGAAAAATAAGAATTTAATAAATTGTTTTAGGCTCATGGATCTATTATTACAACGTGAGCTGGACAATCTATCTTATTCCTTCCACCAAGTTCTGAGGTACGCTTGATGCATGTAGTACTTCATTTAAATCTTTGATTTTTTTTACTTTTAGTATTGCTACCTCTGACACGTTAGCTCAGTCGGTAGTTTTTCTACCCATTGAAATAATGGTTCCGGGATCGATTACCGGCATGGCCGAAAAAAATATAATTGGTAAAATTTTGATTTCTCTTCTAACGGTGATGAATCAACGGCTGGGGGGGCTGATTGCTGTATCTGTTCGAGATCTAAGTTAGTTTATAAGTCATGTGCTGAAATAATCACTCGGCCAAGAGAGTGCACGCTAAATACCTAAAATAAATGAAAATGCAATCTGTGTGTACATTTAATCACACTTAACCAATTTAATAGGTTAAGTGACTTTTATTCATCAAGAGCATGCTCATAACATTCTTACTGTTGATTCACACATTAACTGTAAAACGCAAGCAGTGCTGAGATTTAGTCACGTGACAGCTCTAATCCAGTCCAAGCCAAAGGTGGGTATTAAAATAAAGAAATAAATAAAAAAAAAGATTTAGGTGGGGATTTGGGAGGCGCTGAATTTCCCAAAATAGCATGTGGGTCAGAAAAGTTCATAAATGTTTGAGACACATTGTCCTATGCTAGAGGTACTCATGTTTAAATATTTCCAGGGAAAGCATCTCTTTAACTTCTTGTTAACGGCGGTTAATGGTCTTTGACCCCCCCGAATCTTCCCTACAGCTTTTAGAGTAGAGCATACCTATTAATTTTCTCAGAATACGCCACTGGATAATAGATAGTGTAATTTACCCTCCTTCTCTTCTCATGTCAATGAGGCTGAATTTCCTTTAATTCGCCCTTCTTATATATCTCATTAAGATCTAAAATATGTATTAATCTTTGCAAAAGAAAACTAATAAAAATAAATCGTACGGTTAACTAAAAGACTTTCTCTTTTTTTTTCTTAAAATGGAAAAAGTTACTAAAAACTCGTAAGATTTTTGAACATAAAATATTTGATGAAACACTTCACTAAAATATTGTAAATGAAATAATATACACTGTTACAAATGCATTAAGAAAAGAAGAACATATCTGTCATTTAGAGATCATAACAATAAATTTAATATTTCAAGTACTCCATAAAAAATATATACGTTTACCTATAGCTCAGAAACTATTAATTTTATAAAAAAAATTGAATTAAAATATATTATTCTTAATAGTACTACAACTTACAATGATAAGTTATTTCATATATCAAATAGTTGCGGAAATAAGATCAAAGTTTGAAATTTACACTTACCCAAAGTGACCTAAACTCATTTTAATGGGAAAACAAAAGATTTTCTAGTTTGTTTGTAGTATCAAACAATGCCTAGATAAAAAGTATAATTAAAATTATTTTGACGGATGTGAGAACATTTGTTTTTTCTTATTTTAACCTTCATTAAACAACCCTTAAATTGAGGGTTGGATGTCCAGCTTCAAAATCTCCTTGGAGAAACCCTTTAAAACTCTAGATACTAACTTTTAGTCCGATCAGTCCGAATTACAAACATACGGTATTGCTAAAACCACTTTTTTCGATTTCAAGAAACACGGAACAAATTTTTTTATCAAAACCTATAATTCGAAATTTAAACGAATATAATACTACTTTTTCCGTTGGGTCATGAGAAAGTAAAAATTAAATTCATCCCAAATGATGCAGATAAGTTCTTTTTATTTGGGGTTTTATTCAGGAGCCAGTCAAAATCTTAAGATCATTAGGGATTACGGTCACAATTTGAGTGAACACTGAATTGATCACACCTTCCTTATATTAATGTCCAGCTCCTTATATCTGACAACCAAGCTAACAGTCTCAGTTTATATTCCCAACAATGCTGGAAGAATTATGCTTAATCAATCTGCGATCTCCAAATTCACTGCAATTAATTTGTGAGCTGTTGGCTGGGTGTGGTGTGTGCTCTGGAATTGATTTGTGCATAAGTCGCAAGCTATTATATACATTAGTTACACCATTATATCACCAGCCGACCACCTATATAAGTCAGTGACTTTTCAAAGTGGAAAACCCCTCTGCCAACCTACTCAGGCTGCTCCAACCCATCATGGGCAATTTAGGAACTGATAGCCCCAAGCCTGCTATCTATCCCTGTCGTCACCGGACAGCTGGGAAACTCCACCCCTTTCCTCCTTGGTCAGGCTTTCATCGTCGGGAGGAGGTTGCTCCTCCTTCCGTGTTTGCTGGTCTCACACGTCAGGGAGTGGAAGACTCACTCCATTCTAATATACAGTTGTATAATTAGGAAATTTTAAATAATTATAATATAAAAACCTTCTGGCGTTTTAATTAAATTAAGATTATAGAATTCAATATAAAATCTATTTGTGATAAGATATTAAGAAAATTCATATAGTGAAAAAGTACACAGCTTTAATGAATATATCTGTATAAAATATTTAAAGTGAATATTGTTAATTCTACATATAACATGTAATAAAAACACATTAAAATGTGAGTCAGGTCATATTACAATGAATAAGTAAAATTATAACAAATCAAAATTCATTAACATAACTAAACCACATGTACATATTATTAATGACTAATTTAACATAAATATGTGGTCATATAATTGAAGGAGTGATTAAAAGATGCATAAATTGTAAAACTGACACAATGTTGAATAAATAAAATTTTTTAATTGAATTCTATTTGCTTATCTGAGTCTCATGCTCCTTATGCAGGCATCGTAGAGATGACCTTATTTGTATTATTTGGAGTTTAATTCTGGTAATGACTAGAGCAACTCATGCAGACTGCATATAATGTCTGATGATGCTGCCGTAGAGTGCCGAAACATGTAACAAATAATACAAATAAGGCCATCTCTACGATGCCTGTTAGGAGCATAGGACTCATAAGCAAATAGAATTCAATTAAAAAATTTTATTTATTCAACATTGTGTCAATTTTACAATTTTATTCATCTTTCAATCACTCCTTCAATTATATGACCACATATTTATGTTAAATTAGTCATTAATAATCTGTACATGTGGTTTAGTTATATTAATGAATTTTAAAGTGTTATAATTTTACTTGTTCATTGTAGTATAACCTGACTCACATTTTAATGTGTTTTTATTACATGTTATATCTAATCATATATGTAGAATTAGAAATAATAACTTTAAATATTTTATGCAGATATATTCATTAAAGTTGTGTATTTTTTCACTATATGAATGTTCTTAATATCTTATCACAAATAGATTTTATATTGAATTCTATAATCTTAATTATAACTGCTTCCTTATTACACTTTCACCAGGTTTTTCAAAAAGCTTTAATTAAAGATTAAGAAACCAGGATGGGATACAATAAAATATGCCAAGGATGGCTAGACAATTACATTAAATATGAGAAAGAATCTGTTGCACCCTCTCTGTATCCTGTACCCCCCGGCCATAAAAAGGGATAAAAGGGAGAGGATGAACTTAACATTCATTAAATGGAAATTATAAAAAATATATAGATTCAACAAAATGAGCAGTTTATTCAATTAAATGACAATAGCGCAAATAACAAAAAATGGTCTCATTATATCATTATGAGTACAGTTGGAAATTATGCTCGAAGCCAACAACTTTATATCATTAAAGTTGCGCAAGTGTTTTAACAAAAGGAAACATGAAATCCATCATAATATTGATAGTCCAGTCTATAAGAGACAATAACAAAGCGAATATTTTTAAATGCGATAAAAAATTATAAGGGCCTAATGGGCACCTTGATATGGTTCCAAAGGTTTCGTAATTCACAGAAAACGATATCATAAATATAAAGATTTAAATTTGACGACTATACAACAGAGTCTACACAACGTGAGGGTTTGACTACCAGACATAAGCCAAACTCCCACGGGACTATCAGATCTGACTTAGAATATGGAACTAACAGTTCCATCAATTAACAAAACTTTAGCTGTTCAAACAGAACTTACGTTACAAAAGATTAAAGTCATCCTAATTTAAATTCCAATAAAAAGTTACATCACGTTACGTTAATTCAAACCATAATTTTAAATATGAAAAGTTACTTCGATAAAAAAAAGAAATACTCTACAATTCCAAACAATATAATATTAACAAGTCAAACTTCTAATCAGCACATAACTGAGGATATTTACGAGAATAAAAATATAAGCAAAAGTTACAGCGCCCGAGCGGCGACCTATCTAAGATAGAATATTTAGACATTGTTTGACGATCAAAATATTAATACGTTAGTTTTTGAAACTGAATATTATATATAAAAAAAAATTAAAGTTGATAAAGAAGTTAGAGTTCATAACTCCACCCGTCTAAGCGACGATTTTGATACATTTTACAAGTTTTCTCCAGCCATTGTCCAGGTCCATGACAATGGTCTGTCGTCGATCGTTGATCGTAGGATAGTCGATTATGGCAAGCTTGCACAGCCATTATATAGGGATTTCGTTGTTCTGGAAAGAAGGGGGGAGTACACCAAACACGCATATGATGACGTCAACGATGCCTTCAAACAGTCACGTACACCATTGTTGATTCCGCTTGCTCCATCGGAATATCCGTGAATATCTCCAATCACCCGATGTTTTGAAGGAGGTTCCTCTAGTCTCCGTCAGGGGTCGGATACATAATTGTCTTCTAGTTGATGTTGATAGTTCTCGGTTCATTTCACGCTAGTACAGTCGGAGTGCCGGGTCGCTTTGTTGACCCACTGGATCTCCCTTGACCCACTCGCCAGTCTAGGAGTCCAGGTGCCGGCCAGCCTTGCAGGATTCTATTGTGAGCAGATTAGTATTGTAAGTACATGAACAAATTAATACTTAGAATTGGATCGAGTAATGAAATATATTGTGCAGCATTGTTTTTATTATGTCTTCTTAGCCTACAAGAACTACAACAGAGAAAAATACTATTGTAGGGATCCTAATTGAGTTGAATTTATTGGAGCGGGTAGTATGCTTTGTTGTCCAGTTGTAACATTACACCACGTAATGTTACAAATCTCTAATCACGTCAGTATGGGGCGGGGTCTAGTTGTAACATTATACCACGTAATGTTACAAATCTAGCCGCACACATAGTATTATCACAGAAGGACTTATGTTTGTATTGTGACGTTATTTGCCACCATACCATGTATTTCCCTATATTTTATACTTTTGTGAATAGTTTCCAATTTAATTTCGTGTGAAATTAAACACTTCAAAGTTCGGCCATCGCTTAACACGCCTGATTGAAGGAACAACATATACCATTGTTTTAAATAATTTAAATAAGGAATTTTGACTTAAGGAAGAACACTTACCTTTTATTGAACATATTAATTATCCTTCTAAGGAGTTTGTTTGACTCTTGTCTTATTTATTTTGAATTTCGGCCATGATTGATTTCAACGCATGCGCAGATCTGTCAAACAAGTGAGTGGTGGGTCTCGTGAATGTAAATGAAGAAAAAAAAGGAAACAAGGCAAGATGTAAATAACTCCAAACTAGCGCGCCCTTCAATTTTGACAGTTAAAAAATAAACACTTATTTCTTTAAGAAAACATTGTTCACATTTATTGGGATATATTTCAATATTTATATTAAACCTGCATTGTATTTGATTTTTATCCCTAGTCCATAGCCAACATTTTTGATCTTTTGTTATTATATATTAGTTTTCTCTTTGGACTTGGAAGTAAAGAATAGAACATTTTTAAATTTGATTTTGGAAGACTTTCTGTAGGAGACTGGGTCTTCTTCCTCGGTGTTGGTCTAACATGGAGTCACATCTGTGGAGATCTTAATTTATTTTATTTTTATAGTGAAGTAATGGTTGTAAAGTAAAGTGTGAGTAATAAATGGAATTCTAAGTGTATATTCAAGAGCTAGACGGTTTATTGTTTCAAGAATTGTGGACGAGTTAATATTAATGAAGTGAAACAAATTTCTGAAGTTGATGTTGTTTCAGCATGGACTAATTCATGGATGAGGTCAAGCCAACTCTTCAAATTTATAGTCATATGATTATTTTTTTCTTTTATCAAATATCAGAATTCATGTAAGAACTCTCAGAAAGACTATCTAATTCAGAGAATTAATTAACATTTTGTTTTATGTCTTAATAATAATTTTATTGATTTTTTTCTTTTTTCTTCATCTTTTTGTCTCAACTATACTATTTTATTTTGTCAAATTAGAATTATAACTATCAGGAATTCCATAGGTAGGATTGGGATATGGTAAAGAAAGAAGCAATAATAAACCCACAAAAGTTCCAATAATTGTTATTTTATACATTTATTTTTATTGTAGTATAAATTACATTATGTTTCAAAAATCCATTTTTATTTAAATTGCTCAGGTTTTATTTTAAGTATTCCCCAGTGGTCTTGAGTATTGAGAGTCGTCGTGCCACTGTCTGAATTAGCCGAGGTAAATGTTTTTCTTTTTGATTATTATTTTTTCTCCTAGATCCTAGGCGTGGCGCCCAACAAAGAGCACAATTTTTAATACATCTTGACAATAACTGTTTTTATGTAAACAAGATTCAGATGACACTGATACTAGACACAAAAGATTATCTTAATATATATAATTCTTCTGTACCTGTGTATGTCACTGAACTCCTACTAAACGGCTGGACCGATTTTGATGAATTTTTTTGTGTGTATTTGTGTGGGTCCATGGATGGTTTTGATTCACAATTGAACCCGGTAGGTGGCGCTGCAATCGGGTTCTAGGATTTATTTTTATTTTTTAGGGAATTTATTTTAGGGGATTTTTTTAAAGATTTTTTGCATATCAAAACATGTAACCTCGCAATTTCACTTCCCCCCTCCCCCCCATCAATATTTATAATAATTAATATAATATGAATAATTGAACGTTAAAACCTTCTGAATAGTTAATAATTGAACTTCTGAGAATAATTCATAGTTATATTTGTGTACCAATAGGTGGCATTGATTTCGAATTCTGTGGTATTTGACATACGCATAATTGAACTTTTGAGAATAATTCATAGTTATGTTTGTGTAACATAGGTGGCATTGATTTCGAATTCTGTGGTATTTGACGTACGCATCAATACATGTGCAAGTCTCTTGCGTCGTGGCTTGGCGTTGTTTTGACATTTCAATTTCTGTACGATGTGTTTCGATAATCCATGTATCACAATCGCGTGAATATTGAGTGTATTTTTCATCAAGTGTACTCAAATACATACAGTACATTGGGAAAGTGTGTAAGGTGATGTGTTGAAGTGAATATCTTACATGATCTTCCATAAATTTAAATTATATACATGCGTATTCAATGACAATCAATCTAACCTGCAAATTTTTATTTTAAGTGCTTATTTGTGTCGATGATTTTATAAAA
>CABFVZ010002501.1:90492-115548 GCA_902151445.1 Timema monikensis | reverse complement strand
TGGTAGGGTGATTGTGAGATGAAATGAAGGACCTACAGTTTAACGTGGAATCCGAACCACGGTGGAGGCCTGGCATTCCCCACATATATAAAATTGAGCTATCCACATTTATATTATGGAAGTCTGATATACTTTATGAATAAAAAATACTATAGATCATTTAATTAAGTGCAGAGTTATCACTGGTACTTAAAACTAATTTGTTTAATTCATACTACTGCTAAATATTTACTTTAGAGTAGTGAAGTATCTTTTTTATTTCTGTTTACGTTAGTCAACCTTTCATACGTAAACATTTATCTAGAGTACTCTAAAAGTCTAACTTTATAAAATAAATTAAATAAATATAATAAAACCATTCTTCTTAATTGTACTAGTGTTTTTTTAATTACTTAATTTAGGAAGTGTAATATTTTTATTTTAAAATATTCAACTATAATCTGGTATTTTATTTAAGTAAAATTTCAATTTTAAACACTTATAGCTTATATTAGTAAAACTTTTACAAACTTCACCCATCATAGATATAAAATTTCATGGCGTAAAGGTATAGAGAGGTAAAATGTGACTTTAATATATTCAAATTAATATTTTAATGGAATCATATTATCAACCATATCTAATGAAATTTCTGTACATGTTTCAAAGAAAACTTTTTTAAATACAAGTTCTAACTAAGAGTATGATAATTCTGAGCCCCAAAACCGCATTAAAAGATCAAGAATGTTGTTGCATGTTTCATAAATATCGAACCTGGTAAGCTCGTCATTAAGGAATTGACCTGCAAACTCATAGGCCCTATTTTAATTATTCTACATTTTACATAACGCTATTCAATTATGAAAATAAAATAAATTGTATGTTTCACCGCACGTGCTTTATCGTTCCTAGGCGTAGACATTTACCTAGAACTAGTAAAATATGTGAAACAAAATATTGTACTATGTTGCAGAAACAATAGCATCATATTCCACCAAAGATCATAAAATGTGAAATAATACATACCGTCACGGAAACATTAAAAAAAGCTAAACATATGTTCACTAAAGTGTATAGCAGCCGATATATGTTTTCCTGTAACTAGAAAAAATTTTGTTTTGAAATGAAAATTAATTTCCTAGGCCTAAATCCAAATGTTATGGAGATATGATCAACATTTTAATTAATCATTTGTATAGTGTGCACGATAGTCTACTTGCTTTTTGGGTAAAAAAATGCTCTTTTATTTATGTTAAACATTGTTTTGATATGGATTTTAATCATAATCTTAAACTGGTCCTGTGGTGTAATGGTCAGTACCACTGGCTACGAACCTAGAGGTCCTGGGTTTGATTCCTGGCTGGTAACTTTGGTATTTGGTTTTTTATATAAATACACATATTGAGGGTCTGGCTTATATCAGCCGTAGCCCAGTAGTGGAAATATTAGCCAGCACTAATGTACCTTTCCAAGGCAATATTTATATAAGTATATCATATAGATACTATATTATATATATGTAATATACATATATATTACATATAACATATACTATATGTAATATACATATTAAATATTACATAAATTATATAATATATATAAAATAATACATATATTAAATAAATTATATAATATATATAAAATAATACATATGTTACATAAATTATATAATATATATAAGATAACACATATATTACATACATTTTTATAATATATATTAAATAATACATAAATATAGATCTTATATATAATATATATCATATAGATGATATATAGGCATATATATAATATAGATTATATTGACTTATATATGGGGAAAAAGAGATTATATACATCATATAGATTATATAAAGCGGATTTCGAGAAATTTTATGTTTTAATTATTTTGCCCCTAAGTAAGCAACTTTTAATAAGAATTGTTAGTTAGCTAATTACAAAAAATCCTTCTGCATAACCTTTTGAAAACCTTCTATTCCAAACTTTAGTCTGATCAGTAGAATGTTATCGGCTCTAGGCGATCCCTTGATCTAACACAAACAGACTGAGAGGCGAAAACCACATTTTCTGGTTCAGATGTCATGAAACTCCCAAGACAGTTGTCAACATCTAAAACTATATTTTTTGTTATCACAATACTTTCTATCTCCAAGGGGTTGGGGGAAAATAATAAACAAAATAAAGTTGACTGTTCAATACCAACGTACCAATTACGAGATTTTTTTTTATCTGGGATAACATTGGGACAGAGAAATTCAATCATTTTGGGTCGTCACGATTTACGTATTTCATTAAGTAGGTTATATATATATATATATATATATATATATATATATCCACACACCAAGCAGCTTATTAAGAATTTAAATAATCCGGGCATTTTTTTTTTCGCTAATTCGAATATATCAAGTAGTGATTCTGTTTTTTTAAACTCCAGAAGCTGGTATGTTACTAATGAGCTATGAATCGATAACATACACAGATTTTTCTTTTTAATACAGCGTTAAATTTTGAGTAAAATTAATTATGTATCGAGGATTTTCCACGATTCATTTTTAGTGTTGAAAGTACAGTCTAATTTTTTTTTTCATAGAAAGACATTTATTTGAAAGATAATTATAATTTTTTAGCACCGCGTTTTACTATACTTTCAGGTTTTACTCATATTTAGTTCTATTAATAAAGCTAATTGAATGAGTAGAGTTAAATTTAGGGGAATTGTTCTTACATTTGCGTGGAAATCATTTTGTAAAAACATTAGGGAAAAATACCTTCACTACTCCTTATTGGTATTCAAACACTAATCTCCCGGCCATTGTAAAATTGCCCTATTATTAGAGTGACGTCTTAGACCATTTAACCACTGAAGTGGGTCTTAGAATTATTAATAGACCTACTTTCACGTATTAATCTCAAGAAATGTGGTCTGTAGATGTCACTTTTGATATATATTATTAATGATTATTCATATACCTAAATGTAATCATGTTATAAAAAAAGTGTTATAGGCCAGTGTAAATGAGGCATCCATAAACCACTTAACGCCTTTTTACTAACTTTTTTTTTTGGCAAGCCTCACCATGTAATACCAAGTAGACATTTAGCCTAACCCACCCCCCTTCCAACTTATGTTACGTAACTTTTCAAATCAAGAGTGAATTTCATTATTTAACGAGAAAGTTTTTTTGTGACACTAAAAGAGGGGCTCAGATTTAATACTACTCTGAATAAATTTTAAATTATGAATAACAATGATTTAAAATAATTTTATAACAATATATTTTAATTAGAATTTATGAACAGTACTTCATTGTTTTTATTTATGAATAATAAATAATATTACCTACCCACCCACTCTAGTGGCTGCGTGCTCTAACCCGTTACTCTCGTGTTGGGCTAGACTTTTGAAAATGGGGAGATCAGGGATCGATCCCAGTAGGGTGCACTGAGGATGGTTTTTCCTATATGGTTTTTCACTCAGCCTCCACGCAAATGAGGGTGCATTTCTTCTAAATTAAGCTTTACTAATCTATAACCCATTAGTGTAATTAGTATATAGGCGTAAAACCCGAACGGATAGCAACAATACGTGGTGCTAAAATATTTTTTTTTCGACATTGAAATATAAATATAATATATGTGCTAACTACCACTCAGATATACCCACCCTCTCCCCACTTAACACCCTGTATATATTAGAGCCACCCTCCCCCCTTGCTCTACAGTGTCACGTGGTTTATGGATGACCCTTCACCCCAATAAATTAGGTCTATGTAATGTGTAAATACGAGTGTAATATATTAGTGATATGACAGGGTACATGGAAGTAGAGGTTTTTTAAAAATAAGTTAAGACAAAAGAGCTATAATGAGAAATACGACACCTTAGCTCAGTTGGTAGCTTGTATGTCTACTGAGTTAAGGGTCCCGGGTTCGATTCCTGGCATGATTGAAAATGTATCATTGGTGATAATGAGTTCACCCTTTCACATTAATAAACTAACGGCTGGGGACTGGATGTTGTGCCTGTCCTAATCTTAATATATTTGAATCATATGAATTTAAAAACATAAATATTAATAAAATTATTGAAAAAAATAGTTTAACACCAAAGTCTTATTTCTGGGACTGGCTGTCAGGGACGAATGGTCAAATTAAGATTAACGGAAGGATGATAGTTGATTTATCGTAAATGGACTGTTTGAAGCTGAAAAAGTAAAAGTAACACTTCTTTGTATTGCGAATATAGGTAAATATTTCCACCAAATAGAACGAAAAACTTCTTATTGAAAAAAAATACACAAATCTAGTAAGCTTAAATACTCCCCTGGAATATTATTTTGCTCCAAAAAGAAACCCTGTTGTCATATACCCTCCCTCTCTTATAAACTAACTTACCCTCCACCACCCAACCCTTCTCTAACAAAGAGGATTATTCCCGGTGTTGCCAGTCTTAAACTCTCCATTCATTAGTTTGTGTCGTCGGGATATAGAGAATGTGGCAACGCCGAGCGTTTTAAGATTTATTTCATTGCACTTAGTGTTCCTTCTATTTTGATCGTTCGTCATTTATCAAGCTTAAACTGTTTCCCTCAGCTTATCAGCAGTTCCACCATTGGTTAGTGTAAAAGAGACGGTGTTGCTTTTTCTCTTTTGTGTATTCCACCTTCATTTTTACAATTTAGCTGTTTAAAACCAGGACTGAATATAATCTTTTAGGTAACTACAGACTTATTATTGGGAAACAACGCTGTCATTTTATTTTTTCGACTTTGTCAATTTCCCTTCAAATATAAGATAAATGTTGTAACGTTGTATTGTCGATATTGTCTGTGGCAAATCAATAAAATTTACAGGTGATCTGGTGGTCTAGGGGTAAGGTGTCTGACTTCTGTGCTGGGGATCCGGGGTTCAATCCTCGGTCCCGGCACAGATTTATCTGATTACCAAACCCTTCCTTAACCTCTGACAAGACGTGTATTAATCACAACTTGTGAATGTGTGGAATGCCAGCCCTCCACCGTGGTTCTGATCCCACATTAAACTGTAGGTCCTCCATTTCATCTCACAATGACCCTACCACTACACATTAGCGTAAGTGCGTATAGCCCGAACGGGTAGTAAGACATGGTGCTAATAATAATAATAAAAATAATAATAATAATAATATTACATGGTTTTACTTTAATGATTCTATCGTTTCTGAATAGATTATTATGTTTTATTCTTTTTTTATTACTTTGTATATGCCATCTATTGGCCGATTAGATATTAGAAAACGTATCGACTCATTTTACTCTTCATTTTAGTACAGAGAGATTAATATCGTTCTAATAGTTTATTCTTTTTAAAACTATAATTTTTCTGCTGTGTTAAAATACATATTTTTAAACATGGCAAAATGCTTTCGCTTGAATCAGTGCCACTTTATTTTAATTAAGGAGGATTGCAGAAAATTGAACCCATATGTGACTTTGGCTTCAAAATTTATAACCTACTTATTTAAGTATTATTGTGTAATCAGTCAGATTCTTTTTAAAAAAAAAATTTTCATTGTTTATGTAAATTTTTGTGTATATTTATCTTAGTTTATTGTGCTAATGACAGTAGAATTATAATATTGTTTTCATTATTTTTTTTTTAAATTGGGTGCTGTTTTCAGTAAAAATTTATTATTAATCTGTGTGTTTTATATATTACATTGTGTATCTTTATTAATTATGAGTAAACTAAGATATTGTGTACACAATTTTAAAAACATATTAAATAATTAAAAGAAAGTAAATACAACATAGGCATTTAATATAATTCAAAGGGATTACATTTTTTAATTTATAAAAATTATAAAAGTTTCCAATTTATTCGGATGATCTGAAATTTCTTCCGAAATTACCTTATATTTTATTATATTAAAATAAAGAGTGCGACCATTTTTTTGACTTTCTTCCCCCAAAAAATTACAATTTACAAATATAGTGAACATATTCTTTTGATATTTAGTATGTAGGAATCGTCACGTCAATTTAATCGATATAAAACAAACATGTGCTTTATAAATACAGATGCATCCACCTGGCAAAATATGGACTTCTAAATTGGGCTATTAAATGGACGATACTGTTTAGCCTGCTAAAGTTTTGGAATGACTCCAAAGCATGGTGAAAGCTATAAGGATGAGCAAATGAGATCCCCGGCTGACCACTTGATCCTATTTAACCCACATCTGGCGCTGTGATTACCCTCAAAGTTGGTATAGTCTACGCGACATTGCAGAAGTTTGTCGAAAGTGCAATTGTCCAAGCTGTGCTTAGTTTTAGAATGCAAAGCTGTCATATATTATATCTTTTATTGTAATGAAACCTATTATATGCATACTTGTCAAGAGCTTATATCCAAACTCATTGGCGTTCCCTTGAAACCTTTGTAAAGTTTGGCACTTATAATATTGTATCAAGAGATTTCTTCAGTGGCGTGTCATTGAGTGTTGCCAGGGCAAGCAGAGCTAGTTTAATTTGTACTTGTGATTTATTCTAATCATTAGTAGAATGATCATTGTTCAAGTATTAAAGGTAATACATTTTCAATAGAATTTATGAAGTGTCAAACCTATACAGGGTGTTTCTAAACTCTCCTTCCAAACTTAAACCACATAACCTTTGTGGGCGGAAATAAAGAGAGAACCAAGGGGGAAAAATATCCGGAAATGTTCTTGTCTAACTAATTAATGAGTAAAGGTTATATACAACAACACCAGGAGTAGGCAGCTATAAGTACGTACTTGTAAAACAAGCTGCAAATCAATAGGCGGATACATACACCATGTGTCTACTTGGTCACATCAGTGTCCATCGGTGCATTTGACGAGCGCTCATTTCTCAGACCGAGTCGAGCACTTCTGTCCTCCTTGTGATATGCAATTTGTTATACACGTACGTATTAACAACTGCCTACTCCCAGCGTCGTTGCCTCTATAACTTTCCTTTAAGACAAGACGGCTTTTCCGGACAAATGTTATTAGGTTTTTATGTCTCTTTATGCTAACATATCCTGTTGTTTAAGTTTGATAAGATGGTTTATAAATACCATTTATTTTATTGGTTAAATTGATACTAAGTAGGTGAAAAGATACCACAGACAAAGTTTTAACAATCTGCTTATCTTGGAAATATTTTAAGCTACGCCATCGGACATTTTGTTTATTTGAAAGTGGATGCATTTTTTCGTCAGAACCTTAGGCAATAAGTTGTGATGAATTTCTTCATCGCCCATCGAAGATGGCCACCGCGTTTTTCTTTCGTCCACATTTTATTGCTTGTAAAGCGCTCCAGAGGACAGCTGGCGCTATCTACTCGGCATTCTGAGTGTTATGCCGAAAGTTAAGTTGGTAACGAAAAAAGAAGGGTGTGGCAAGATGGCTGGGAGAGTTGAGATTAGGAAGTGAGGAAAGTGAGGCGAGGAACGCTGCATGGGAGCGGAAGGAAAATGGATCGCTGGTCGTTCTTCGTGAAGGTCGGATGGAGGAAAGTAGGGGCCTCCGTTTAGTGATATTGGATTTATGAAGCAAGCTCCATTGCTTTTTCTGCGGGAACTCATCTGTTGGCGTCTAGTTTTTCTCGTCCTCCTTGGTGTGTTTTCGTGCTTCGACGAACCAACCCCCTTTTGGGTAAGTGCTCTTTCTTTATTTTTTTGTAAATTTTTTTTTCTGGTTTTGCTCTGTGCATACTTATCTCCCGTTTCCCTATTGCTATTCTCTGAACCTTAATGTAGGGATAGGCTGTGCTTTTCGAAAATCCCTTTAGTGACTTGGATTCAAGTGGGTGGGCCTCCGTAATTTGGCAGGCGGCAGCAAGTTACGTGCCCGATTCACGTATGTAATTTATAAATCCCTCACTGCCCGTCCGGCAATGTCATAAGTGGGTTATGTATTGCACATGGAGGAGGAAGGAGATGTATAAGTGAAAATTGTACTAGGAGAACTAGGGTAGGAGGACATTGTATTGCACATGGAGGAGGAAGGAGATGTATAAGTGAAAATTGTACTAGGAGAACTAGGTTAGGAGGACATTGTATTGCACATGGAGGAGGAAGGAAATGTATATGTGTGTATTATGTTGTAACATGTGCGATGTTATCCAGGGTCTTCTTCCCCCCCCCCCCCCGGCTAAATGGATTGCCTCCTCATCCAGTCCCCGGACTCTTCAACCTGAGGGATGTGTGGGAGCTATTGGGACCTCCCCCCCCCCTCTGGATTTCACGGGAGGAGTTCAGGACCCCTGGTCCCAGTTTTGGACGGACAGACCGAGTGCGAGCCACGCAAGTCGCCAGGGCCGTCCTAGACGGACCTGTCTTTTTCACTACATAGTCACCTATGATTTATAGACACTCTATAACATTTCTAGGAGTGCATAGGCACTTTGTCATTTGGTTATGTGTACATAGACACTTGTTGATTTTTAAAAGGTGCATAGTCACCTATGATTTATAGACACTCTATAACTTTTCTAGGAGTGCATAGGCACTTTATCATTTTGTTATGTGTAAATAAATCCATGCTGATTTTTAAAAGGTGCATGGTTTACCTATGTTTCATAGACACTATATAATTTTGTTATGATTTGTATACGCATTAACTGTTCTCATGTACCAAGTTTACTTAAATTACATCTAATTGAAACTCATGTTGTTATTCGATGATTCACTAGTCAACTAACGGGTTGCGGGGAGGGGCAGTACTGAACTTTCCTCGCGGTCACCGCGTACGGTGGCAGCCTGAAGGTTAACTTAAGATTTAGTTTGTCGGGTCTTGGTTCCCCGTGTCTAAGACCAAGTGGCGCCCATTCGTATCAGGATGCTTCCCTGATGAGTAGTGTACTTATGTCCAGCCCTTCGCCGCATCCCGTCAGTTACACCAGCCTCAACCCACCCCCCAACTCATACTGTAGCCGGCCGGGTACCTTGTAGCGTTATTTCTGGGAAATCACGTTACAAAGTTTTTGTTTTGTCAATACTAGTTTCTTAGGTCAGTGATTAGTAAGTCTAGCTATATACAGGGATAATGTTTGATTCAAACTTAAAATAAATGAACAGGGATACTAAAACTAACTCGCGCTGATTTATTGTGATATGTTTAATATGTATTTGTCACGTAGCCATATTTTTCATTTACAATTTGCTTCTATGGTTAACGTGGGAATCCAAATTTATAGCATAAGAGTACGACCCAAAAAATAAATACTATATCTTCTCTTTCCTTTTTCCAGATGTCATAGATCAGGGTTGAATGTTTAAGGTAGGGTGAAAATCTCAAGTTAAGGCCAGTATAATATGTTTAATTTAATTTAATTTCCAACACTTATTAATATTAATTTGTTGTGAGAATTACTTTTTTCTTAATTTAAAAGGTTTATATTCAAATGAAAATTATGCTCATGGCAGCTATTCAAGTACTTTTGAGTCCCGGCACAGATTTATCTGATTACCAAACCCTTCCTTCACCTCTGACAAGACATCTTGTGAATGTGGGGAATGCCAGGCCTCCTGTAGGTCCTTCATTTCATCTCACAATCACCCTACCATTACACATTAGCGTAAGTGCGTGTAACCCGAACGGGTAGTAAGACGCGGTGCCAATAATAATAATAATAATTACTTCTGAGATTACTATTTGCATAGAATGAAACTAAACATAGGTCTATCTAATCACTAATTACTATAGGTAAAATAAGATTCTAAAAAAAAACCTGTAAAAATTCTAATCTTATCTCATGTTAATTTCCACCCACGTTAAACTTATGTGACTGGTGCTGTTGTGTTTTCACAACGGCTGTAATTTTTTTGGAAAATGAAAGGTAATTAGGTCGGATCCCCCTACAAGTATTGATCAATATGTTCCTGCCACGTTGTATGTCATCACACAATTTTCATTTTCTAAGACACGGAATTTAAACTGGTAACATGCTGGAATGTTGTGAATACGCAACGTTGCCATTCATGTCATACGTCTGGATCTTTACCACCGTGTGTTTAAATTTTAAAATAAAATACAGTAAGTGATCAGTAAGACTTGTAATATAGTAAAATATTAAATAATTCCCCACAACATTTTGTTATATTTCTTTATAATAAGTTATGTTTTTGTATCTGTTATGCATTTTTGTAATTTTTTTAATACAATTTAAAAAATAAAATATTATTCAAATATTTATTTGATAATATTACTTCAATAGTAATATTATGTATTGAAGTGGCTATGTGCCTTTAATTATTATTTAGAACATTTAGGATCTCGCAAAAATGCAGCGGTTCCAGTCCTCGTGTTATTTTTTAGCGCCAGTCCCTGAGAGTTAAGGCTAATTGATATATTCCCATTTTAAATTAATCTGTAATTGTTGTGAATATATTTTGCACCTGTTGAAGCTCAATTTCCATACAACGTCCCAGGGTAGAGCTGTCCGTCAGAATCAGAACAAACATGGGAGGAGGAAAACGCATAAACAGTACAATTAATGTTGTGTCCGCCTCTATTAAATTACATCATTATATTCACAAGTATCCAATATATGCTCTTTTAAAAGTTACCTTTCGTTTCCATGACATTTAGGTGTTTAAAATCAATCAACATTTTTTTTTTTTCCTTTTTAGAGTCTGTTTTTATGGGTTAATATGGTGTATTTTAATTGATGTCAGGTATTCTAAGGGCGTATTTCCAACGACCGAACACTAAGAAAAGTTAATATAAACACGGGTCTATAAACATTTAGTTTCTCAGCTGGGAGGATTTTTACAGTTCAATTAATAATCATTTCAACAGAGATGAAACGCAATAAAGACAGGACGAAATTAATTTAACAGAAACAAACAAAATCACAAGACGGAACATTTTTGTTAATTTTTTCAAATTGGTATCCTTTGCTTCGATTAAAACCTTTGAGCCTGCATTCCATGCTTTGTCGTACTTTGTTGAATACACCTGGGCTTGGATTCACTAACGGGAGCAAATAGTTGCGCAAGCGCAAGTTTGAAATATGTTCCAAATCCCTATTCACTTAAAGGAGCAGGCGCAATTTGAGAGAAAGGTTGCGCCTTTTATTTGCCACCACTCAAGAGTAGGCGCAACTATTAAATCATGACTATCACTTCAATAAATTTAAATGGTGGCATATTATTGTATTGGCTTAATATACAATTAGTTTTCATGACTGTACTCCAATTAATGATGAATTAATTGAAATAAAAAAACGTATGTCAAGCACAAAATTTGTTTCAATTTAGACAGCGGTAACAAAACAATTACGTACCTTTTATTGTTGGATTTTTTACATTCAAACAACGCAATGGCATTTCTTGCATTATTATAAAACAAAACTACGAACTGTGTAATCTTCGTCTAGATCCAAAGAGGTTTGAATTCTTCCAAGTCCAAAGACATCTCGTCCCTAAATATGGCAGTTATTATAACTTTAAAATAAGTTTTAAAGTTTCTATAGACATTGTTTTATTGATGGAACTTAGACTTTAAACTAATAATATAAATAAATACAAAATAATGTAATAATATTGTTTTTCTAAAACATTCAGAAAGAGGCCGCTTCTAATTTTATAGCAAGTTTATGAGAAAAATGTTTAAAAATCTTTGTATATGCTGTCCTTTTTCATTACAGATTTAAAATAAAGTAGCCTTGACTTTGGAAGTAAATTCTTCACAAGGATTGGTCGAAAAGAGAGCAATTGATGACGTAACCCTATTCCTGCCACCAGTTTGCGCCTTGTTTAGTGAATACGGAAATGGCGCAAATAAATAAGGCACATCTTGGGGAGCATCTTTGGCGCAAAGTTGCGCCATTTCTATACTTACGCCGGAGCAGATTTGCTCCCGTTAGTGAATCCAGGCCCTGGGGTGTTACGAATTAGCTCACATCAATTTTCGATACAATCTCTTAAAACGTAAAAATCGAGCACAGTTGTTACGTAAACAATGGACTTTAAATGTCCCCAGAGATAAAACCAAAATCCATCAGGTTTAAATCTGGTGACTAAACAGGCGATTCAAGGGATCCCCCACTACCAATCCATATTTGAGGAAAACCTTTAATAACCCTAAAATTATTATTATTAGCACCGCGACTTACTACCCATTCGGGTTATACGCACTTACGCTAATGTGTAACGGTAGGGTGATTGTGAGATGAAATGAAGGACCTACAGTTTAACGTGGAATCCGAACCACGGTGGAGGCCTGGCACTCCCCACATTCACAAGATGTCTTGTCAGAGGTGAAGGAAGGGTTTGGTAATCAGATAAATCTGTGCCGGGACCGAGGATTGAACCCCGGCCGCCAGTACAGAAGTCTGACACCTTACTCCTAGACCACCAGGTCACCTAATAACCCTAAAACTAAACGTTTTTAAACCCATGTTCATCTGAACTTTTCTTGTTATCGGGTCGATGTAATAGGAAATAGTTTTGTTCTCGTTCTGCTAAACTCAAAAATCGTGTATTGTTAAAAGTGTTGTCGATATCTAACCCAAGCGCAACATCTGATCATTAATAATATCTCCGTTACCTAGGCAGTCCACTTAAATATACAAACAAACAACAAAATAGGCCTACGATTAAAAATACACGTCAAACACACAAATAAAATCAATTAAAAATCTTAATTGCTGACAAAATGAATTCCATATATTTTGTTAGTCGAGGTGTATATCTCGCACACGATAACACGGGAATTTCATGTATTTCTAGAGGCTTAATTATCCAACACAGAAGAGACCTGGAACTCACATGCCCTACAACCAAACAACACAAAATGTACCCTACCACCCAGGAGCTAAATGACGGTATTACACCTTACACTCCCCCCACCTCCTCAAACATCCACCCCTTTTTTTTTTTTACACACCAACAAATTAATGAGCTCACGCCTCACAATAAACGCTACCGGCTGTATTCTAGCAACATTACCCATACAAGGCCTCCCCTCCCCTCCCCACCTATTCATTTCACAGTATTGTTGCGGTATTGAAGAGGTCAACAATCGCCGAGCTGTTCTCTTGGAGCGTTTTGGCTTGCTTGTTCCTTGATAGTGCTGCTGTGTAGGGGAAGAGGGAAAGGGAAAGTTTAGCGCTGGTACAACACATTTTAGTTACGGCATCAGACCTTTATCGGCCCTGTGGACGGGGTAAGGGGTAGTTGAAGGTTCAGTCTGTTTCTAATTGTACTTGCAAGGGCGAGGCTCAATATATGTCCATCCCGTATGAGAACCGAAATGTTAGTGTCCTTTTTTAACACACTCATCCTGATTCAATAAAAATTTTTATCTTTCTAAATTTACTTAGTATGCTATTTTATATTTGCATTTATCATTATATTTTTAAAAATTTCGTGTTTTGATATATTATGGTAAGTTAAAGCTGTTAATTCATAAGAAGTACCTAATTAATCTTAATAAATGAAAAAATAAGATTATAACAAAGAATTTTGCTTTATTCAAAAGTAAGATTTAAAAAACATTTATACTATTCAGAAGTCTTCCAAGTCTCGCTGATTCCTAAGACTTTTTATAAAATTCTTAACACAGCTATTTTATGAAAACTATAGAGTCTCACTTAGCAATACATTTTTACACCTTTTAATATTTACATACATAATTATTTTAGTTCAAAATTTAAAAAAAAGACCTACAATGATATTCCTTTTTTTATAGCATCGCGTGTTAGTACCCGTTTGGGTTATATGCTTATATACCAATTACAATAATTTTTTAGATATTAAGAAGTTTTAAATAAGAGTAATCGCACCCACAATTTCGTAGAGAGAGAGTGAAAAACTATTTAGGAAGACGCTTAGTTCACGCGACCGGGTTCAAACCCCGATCTCATAGTCTGTGGTAGTCTAGTCTAACACGAGAGTAGCGCGTTGGACCACGTGGCTAATGGAGCGGGTGCCTTTTTGTAGTTGTTGTTGTAGTTGTAAATAGTTGAAAATAAATTAAATCTCTTTTGTAAGATCATTAAAAAGTTTTTTTGAACTCAATTATATAACATATTTATGCCTTATTATAATAACTTTAAAGGAGTTGTTCCAATTGAATTGGTTTTACTCATAGCTCAACCAAACACACTATTTTGTAGATGAGTGGTTTCCAATTGAAGCCTTTACGTTTACCTAATTTGTTGTCATAGTAAACATAGTATTTATTACTATCGACTTAATTTCATAGATTAACTGATTGTCAAAGAATGATTATGGGGTCAATAAAATACCATGCATTTCCACTTTGTTTCTATAGTTATAAAAAATTCTATTGCCCTATTTGGCTACCAACTACTAAAATACATTGTTATATGAACAGTAAATTATTTAGCCACATTGTTTCAAATGCCAGTATAAAAACCATTCTTTTTATTTTATAACTAAATTCACTCGCTTCGGTGACCACATGGTATAAGGCGCTACTCTCACAGTTGACTAGACTGCCGATGAGTGGGAGATAGATTTTTGAATATTAGTAGAGTTTGATTAGCTTTTTTTCCCCACCAAGATGGTTTTTCACTCTTCCTCTACGCAAATGTGGTCACATTTACTCAAATATAAATATTATAATTCTTGTAACCATTAGTGCAATTAGTACATGAGTGGTATAACCCTAATGGGTTGTGAAAGGTAGTGCAAAAAAAAAAGAAAGAAAAAAGCTCATTTAGATGGGTTTGCCGGTGACGAGTAGTTTGGGCCTTTGAACTACGGCCGGTTGTACTGGATGTGTTTATTCTCAAATAGCTTCACACTATTTCCCCACGGGTACATTAGCTCTAAATTATCATTTAATGGTTCATACTACTTAAGTGTAGTATGCTATCCGATTTTTTGGGTGAATACTCTGTGACAACTTGTGAATGTGTGGAATGCCAGGCCTCCACCGTGGTTCGGATCTCACGTTAAACTGCAGGTCCTCCATTTCATCTCACAATCATCCTACCATTACACATTAGCTTAAGTGCGTATAACCGGAACGGGTAGTAAGACACGGTGCTAGTAATAATAATCTTAAGTGTATTTAATTTTAAATAATTTTAGAATTTAAGGTTAATTTAAGCTAGGTTAGTTTAAGATATATCTTAAAATGAATTTCAGTCAAGCTTGTAAGAGATATTACAATAAGTTCCAGTTCATAAAATGAGCAAGAGTAAACGCAATTTTTTTTTGTCTTGTTCGCGAAATGATCAATAAGAAAAAACAAACCATTTCACGGAAAGAGCAAAAAATTGTCCATCTCATGAAACTGTCATTTTCAGTATTGTGGTGTAACCGCCCAGTTTTCCCGGTCGGGTAGTAAGATGCGGTACAAATAAAACAACACTTAATCTCCACTTGATACGCAAACAGTTGAAGTATGCTTTTTTTTTTAACTTCGCGTTGATAAAAATCTTAGCTGTGTTTAAAAAAAATAATACAAAAATGTAACTAAATAATATACTTTTAGAAATTGAACGAACACTTTAAAAAAATTATGAAATGTCGGTAAAGTTGAAACATCAAATTCTACATTTTAAAAATACTAACAGGATATGTATTTTTCACAAATAGATTACTGTATCGACATAACTATTTGCCATGTCCCTATATAATCCAAAAAAAAGAAAATTCTTGTAATATGTTTTAACCGCTCATTCGTAAACTGATCGAAAGAGAGAAAGAGAGAGATGATAAAGGTATCACGGATGCAAGCAGTTTGTTTCCAAATGATTGTCAAACATGCCAGAGGCTTGGAATGTAATATTGGTCAAACTCCTGTGTGGATGAAAGGCCGCACGGGAGATGATCCCATGTAAACACAATCAACAATTGAAGAGCGGGCATCAGTGGAAAGGACTCTTCGTCTCGCTGTTTGTGACCGTTTGCCACGTTTGGAAAATCACACTGGATAGGTTTTCTTAGTACCTAAGTCTGTTCTGTGTTTTTTTTTCTTCTTTTAAAACTCATGTGGTTAATTTAAAACCAAACTAATATTTCTAAAATTAAGATATTTTTCTACCTCAAACTATGAAGCCCCTCCCCCCCCTTCTATTCACAGGTAACAAACACCTTAGAACCCACTTCGGTGGCCACCTGATCTAACGCGCTATTATCGTTTTAAACTATACTGCCAAATATTGAAAGATCGGGGTTCTATCCCAGTCGAGTGCACACACAGTGTTTTTTTTTACAAAATCATTTTAAGCTCTCCCTCCAAGTAAATGCGGATGTAACTCCTCTAAATTAAACCTCCCTAATCATGAGCACATTAGCGTAATTAGTACAATATGGGAGTAAAACCACTACGGGTAGTAAGACACGATGGTAAAAAAAAAAAGTCTTGAGTAGATAATGTATTTAGAATGAGACATTGCATCATTACATGGTTTTCTATAGTCTGCTTAAAAAAAATTGTGATCAGTTAAACCGTTTTACTTTTGTTTAGGAAATATAACACAATTTAAAACTAATTAGATGAAGAGGAAAAGAAAGACGCCATTTCACTGATCCAAGATTCACTGTTGACAAAGTCTCAATGCAGAAAGCAATAGCTTAGAAAAGTTTTATTTTTCTAGTGTTATCTTGTATCTAATTTCTTGGTCAATTGACCAATAATATTGACCCACCCACTTTGATGGCCACACGGCCTAACGCGTTACTCTAACAGTAGACTGGACTGCCGATGAATGGAAGATCGAGGTTCGAATCTCGGTTGGGTGTACTGGGGGTGGTTTTCCAAAATGGTTTTATTTTCTACCTCCACTTTCTTACTAGAATTTGTCAAATTCACATCATTGTTTCGTTCAAATCTTGTCCTTTTTAGATACACAATAATTCGTGTATATTTCCTCTAAATTATAGCTTCCTAATCTACTCTATTTGCATAAATATGTAATATCTTATACTGGTTGTATGTTCGTGGATCATTGAAGAAAGGCATACATACAAAACTTAACCCCTGATTCTCTGAAGCTGAAAAACTCTCTATTCACACCATGGGGCATGAAGATTAAGGCGTTAGTCTCGTATCTAATTTTAATGGTTGTGGAGAAGTCAGTTTTAATTTCAGCCAGGTGAGCTAAGGTGATTTAAAAAATAAAATATTTTACAATCTCAGTACATGCAAATGTGGAACATTTTATCAAAATTTTATTTTAAATCCTACCTTAATTCACATTCCAAATTAGGCCCACAAAAAAACAGAAGGGTTTATTGCCGAAATTAAAATGTACGCCCCCTCTTTTCCCATTGGGTTTGCCAGTCAATACCCTAAACACTGTTCTAACTTCTTCCATAATCTCTGCATCCCCTGCCCACCGTAATCTGCGTGATTTGGTTATGTTTCTAATGTCTGAAAAATAGGGTATGTAACTCATCACTATATAACCTCCTCGACTCTCCTTTATCTATATCTCTCTTAGTATCAAATATTTTACAAAGCTCTATTAACATTAATATGCGGATAGACTGGAAGGATTGCAAAACCTGGTGTTAATTAATAAAACAAAATTGATTTTTTTTCCTAGTGTTAATTTGTTAAGCGTTTAAACAAATATATTTTCAAATCACGCCTATAAATAGAAGTAACCCAAAGAGTTTTTTTTTAAATAAATTTTTCGTAGGCTCTCTTTGATCACAACGAGACACGATGAGTGTCTGTGAGATAAATCGGAGGTATATTGTCTGAATGCCTCCAATACTTGAATTAATCTCTCTCAGAAGATGAACGTGCGTTTGATTCGCTCCGATAAAATAGGCAAAATACGTCGGCCGCGGGCCCCATCGTCCGATATCTGTATATTCCGCTCTAACGCTAAGGAAAACCGTTCGGCTACGAATGGAGGTATGCAGATCAAAGTACGGGTGGAATGTGAAAAAAAAGAGCAGGTCTGCGTGCGACTGACTGTAAACTATATTCCCCGCAGGATTTAAATTGGGAAGGAAACAGACTATTCTTTTTGTTGTGCAGCAAACAGAGTTGTAGAGCAAAAATAAAATGTTGGCGTCATAATATATTCACAACTTTTGTCATGTGATTTTAGTTGGGAGTGTAGGGTAGTTGAGTTAAGGGCAGTATTTCTGCATTTTTTTTATCTCATAATCTTTATTTTAGTAAAATAAATCAATTAATTAATAATAATAATAATAATATTTAGCACCGCATCTTACTACCCGTTCGGGTTATACGCTTTAAGTACTAATTACGCTGATGGATTAGGAATTGGGAAGGTTGAAATAGAGGAAGTGGACCCGCATTTGCATGGAGGGAGAGTTGAAAACCATCTAGGAAAAACAACCCCCAGTTCACCCGACCGAGATTCGAACCTTGATCTCCCCGTCCTCGTCATTAGAGCTCAACACGACAAGCGCGTTAGCCAACAACGCCAGCGAGGCGGGTATCAATTAATTCTCCAGGAAAAACATAGTTTAATTCTCTTCACATTTTGACTTTATATATTTCTTGAATATCTGTCCAGGGTGTCTTGGAATTTAATGACAGCTTTTTCTCTTCATTTAAAAAGTTTGTCATTTAATTCTGTTACAGACATTAAAAAAAACTATTAATATCACCATGTGAAGAAAATTAAACTCTTATTATTCTACTGGAGAAACACTTTGTTTTGTCCAAAAATTGTTTTATATAAAAACTCTTTAGTAAAACCTGCCTAGAATTCGTGTTTCCTACAGTCCCGCCAGCTTAAGGCTTTCGGTTTGCGATAGATTTGCTTTATTGGTGACGGAAAAACCTAGGTTTGAATTTCAGACGCTTGCTCTAAGGGTGATTTTCTATAGCATTGTATTTTCTCCACCCCTTTTTTACACACTAGTACTGACCTCTACCACCCTACAACTAGTATTATTTTAATATGAACCTCACAATTAAACTTACTCGTCTAAAATGTATATTATAGTAGAGTAGTAGGTTTAACTGCAGGTTGTAAACGTTTCTATAAATACTATACAATATTATCTAGGCTTAGACAAAAAAAAATTTTTTTAAAAATAAATTGATTAAATTAGGAATTAAGCTATCCGGTAAAGATTTAGGGCGTAGGGGGTACATGAGATAGTAGAGGAAGCAAGGCCGAAATAAAATGATCAAGTAAGAGGATATAAAAAGGACAGAAAACAGAAGAGAATAATGGAGAGGAAGTGTATACAAAGAATACTGCAACGGGGACCAATAAATAGTTACCCGCCTCGGTGGCGTATTTGGCTAACGTGCTAGTCGTGTTGAGCTCGACTGCTGAGGACGGGGAGATCGAGGCTCGAATCTCGGTCGGGTGAACTGGGGATGGCTTTCCCTAAATGGTTTTCCACTCTCCCTCCACGCAAATGCGGGTTCACTTCCTCTAATTCAACCTTCTCAATTCTCAATCTATTAGCGTAATTAGTACTTAAAGCGTATAACACGAACGGGGGTAGTAAGACGCGGTGCTAAATAATAATAATAATAAATTGTTGGGATGAACAAAAAGCAAGTGTGCAAGTGAGAGAAGAGGAATGGTGTAAGTATGGAGGAAGGTGGAGGCGTTTAACTAATCTGACACTGTCCCGGGCTGGAAACAATTGATGATGATGATGAATATATTGTTTAAATAAGATGATATATTTTTAAATAAGATAAGTCGAATTATTATGAGGTAATTGGATAATTAGAATAGTATACTTTGAATTGGTACTCTAGTTTTGTGTTCTAAAGGTATTGTATTATTATTATTATTATTATTATTATTATTATTATTATTATTATTGGTGGTAGTTATATGCCTGTCGACACACTGAGGTCATTAGGGCCTTAGAGGTATTGTATAATAAACCAGCTATACATGCCAATGGGAAAGCTAAAACAAAAAACAATATCATCAAAAGATGACCAAGTACAATGTTAGTCTAACACTTTTAGAATTCTTAGTGGCAGTAGCAATGAAAACAATATAGCCGATCTGGTTTGATCCAAATACTGGCTGACTCAACCCATTTTATTTTTTTCCCCATTTTCTTTTAGTACTTAAATGAATATTTATTAATTAATAAAAATTACATAACTTGATTTTAGGCTAAAAGAATATACCTCCTTGGTGTATCCAATAGACAATAAATAATCACAGGATAGGACTAAATACTGCAGGGCTGTATTTCACAAAACACTAAATAAATATTGTCCTTGGATTAGTTACGATGATGTTTCTCCTCCCTACTACAGGCTTAAATTCAATATTCCTTTAGGGTGACCTGGTGGTCTAGGGGTATGGTGTCGGACTTCTGTGCTTGGGGGGGGGTCCGGGCTTCAATCCCCGGTCCCGGCACAGATTTATCTAATTACCAAACCCTTCCTTCACCTCTGACAAGACTTGTATTTAATCACAACTTGTGAATGTGTGGAATGCCAGGCCTCCACCGTGGTTCGGATACCACGTTAAACTGTAGGTCCTCCATTTCATCTCACACTCACCTTAACATTACACATTAGCTTAAGTTCGTACAGCCCGAACGGGTAGTAAGACGCGGTGATAATAATAATAATCCCCTTCTCCTTCCTCAATCCTTTCTAAACACCATATCTATATACATATATACATACTCACCATCATACACCGTCGGATAATTAACTGTTATGTTAATAGGTCTAGGTTGTCATCAGAAAGGTAACACATTCATAGACCATTGATTAATGTATGTTCTTTTTGTAACCATAACAATTGAACTTTCACGTACACACCGTTTAAACTAAAAGGCTGACAGTTTTACGTTGACTGATTACTCTATGGGCCATATCATAAAACGTTGAATCCATAGGTAAACCAACCGAGGTAGATATAACGGAGTGTACTGGACTTCAAAGGGTTTTCAATATTCCTTCTAGAAAAGGTCAACCCCATTTTCCCCTTTCGGTAAAATGTATCGATCAAACTTATTCATTCACACTTTGTCATGTTTTAGTATGGTTTTTCAAAAAACCGAATAGACTTTCGTGATAAAACAGCTTTGATAGATGTTTGCGAAAATAATTAACATTTTAGATTGTGGACTGAGGTATGCTCCCTTAATGCTTCTTATAGAAACAATTAGGTTAATTTAAATTATTATGTAAATAGTTTATGTTCGTGAAATATTTGGACATTTATATTAATGGTTGATGAATAAATCATCGTGTAATCAATCAATCGGAGAGGTGTAAAATGATTTTAATTTATTTTGAAATATGTTTACGTTGCACTGGCTTGTAAATACAACCAGGTTGGAAAGATTCGTGTTTCGTTATTACTTTTGATTGTAATACTTATAATAATAATAATAATAATAATAATAATAATGTGGTAAGTACCTTATAATCAAAAGAGTAGTAAAACCAAATACTTATTATAACTACAGCACACTTCGGCTAAAAAAAAGACAATCCCAATAACCACCAAGATATCGATTGCATCTTATTGCGATTAAATCCATTGTTAATCTCTTTTAGCCAATTTATCAAAGGAGATGCTAATAAAATACGTATTAACCTAGCTGGCCGCATGGTCTAACGCCCTACTCTCACACTAGACTATGACTGCCGATGGTGGAGAGATCGACGTTCGAAACTCGGTCGGGTGTACTGAGGGTGGTTTTTCCAAAATGGTTTTCCACTCTCCCTTCACGAAAATGTGTGAACAAATTCTTATAAATAAAACCTTCCTAAACGTTTAAACCGTTATCTTAACTAGTATATGTGCGTATAGCCCGAACGGGTAATAAGACTTGGTGCTAAAAAAACAAAACAAAACTACTTAATATTGATATTATGCTTATAATCTATCCGAAACCTTAGCTTAAAACCGCATCGCTGGGCATGTGGGTTGAATAGTAAAAGTAGTTTGCAAAGGGTTTTTTTAAGTGGAGGTCAGGATTAGAGTTTTAGCCAAGTTTACTTAGGGTGTTTTTGGTACTAGTTAGTTTTCTAATAGTTATCAATGCCAATCTAAACTATACCCCCTCCTCCTTACCCTATTTGTGTAAACGTGTGGGTACCCTTGGCTGAGTAGTTAGAATGCCTGCCTGTTTATAAAAGGGTCACGAGAAAGAGAACGAATCAGAAGAAAGTAAGCAAACACTCTAACGGGGTTAAATACCAGCCTATTTTCAATCCATTATACAGGGTGGCCCACGGGAAAGTAGCCCGCCTCCTATATCCAGCAGGCGCCTCACTCTGAATTGGAGGAGGTCAATCCCCTTCCACTCATATTGTGACATGAAGAAAGAGCAAGTGAACTGCTTGTCTGAAGCTTTATTGACTCATTCTTCATGTCACAATATGGGTGGAAGAGGATTGACCTCCTCCAATTCAGAGTGAGGCGCCTGTTGGATATAGGAGGCGGGCTACTTTTCCATAGGCCATCCTGTAGTTAGGGGAAAGAGCGCTCAGGGATCAATAGTTGTAAAAGGGGGTGAAGAGGGACAATTTCTAGCCTGTGGCAGTTAAAATGCATCCTCCCAAATATATATCCACCTTGTAGGTGAAACAGTTGGATGTCTCAAAAATAATATTCAAAAAATAACGCATTAATAAGATGCTACTTTGGGGGAGAAAAATCAGAGAATGTTGTTTCTTATTATTCTATGAATATTGCATGAAAATAGTAAATTATTAGCTCAAACATTTTTACAGGATATAGTTTATTTTTGAACTAAAAAATACCGTATGTCAGTAACATACGGATTTATTTGCTAGTGTGTGCTAAAAAGGGCTAAGGCCTACGCAAGAATATTTACTTATTAATATTATTCTTGAATTAAGGAGGGGGTAACTAAAAGAGTTGGAAGATTTGGGACCACGCTTGGTAAACAGGTGGATGAAGGAAAGTAAATATTTAATTATAGCGTTAAAGACGTTGCCAAACTGTGACGTCACACCTGGCCAAGATAGTATTTCCTATGTTAATTAATGAATTTACGTTTTACTCACAGTGAGCTTTAAAAATAAACGTTAAATACAAAACCATACATTCTTAAATAATTCTAAAAACAGTATTACAATGCCATAAAGTTATGATTTAAATTTTTTTTTTTGTAATTGTATCTTTTATAAACCATCTACAACTTGGCTGGGCCATTTGGCTTTGTCACAAAAATGGCCACTAGGGATCTTCCTGCCAGGATGTAGATTAAAAAATGTCCGTAGTAGTATATGTCTATCTAGATTAGGAAATAAGGAAAAGGTAAAATTAAAAAGAGAGTCAAAGATTTCAAGGAGAAAAATATTAAAGTGACTGCGTAAACTCGTCAGAGGAAGAGGGGAAGTGTTATCAATAGATAAACAAGATACACCACAGGGTGAACTGCTCATCTTCTTCCCTTTCTTTCTATTTCGTACATTGGCGTCTAAGTGTGATAGTTCTTAAGACTACTTAGGTGCGTCAAGTAATGACGGATTCACACTGAGAGGGCTGTGCTACAACTGTGTCGTCTTGGATTGATTCAGAAGTGTTCTTCCAAGGTCACGGTCTACCATGGTACTCGGTAGGCGCACAGCCCTCTCAGTGTGAATTGAAATCCGGGTGCCCTAAGGTTGACCTTGTGTCGTTTCACCTGGTTGGGCTTCTTCTGGAAAATGCGAACTTTCACGAAGGGTCCTATCTACAATCTGACAATTCCTGGAGAATATTCCAACACAACTATCTTGTGCAGTAATTATGGCAGAAGGAAACTTAATAGTTATGTTTAATATATAATTTGCAACATAAAGAATACGACTTTAATCTTATTATAGAAGTTATTGGTGACCTGGTGGTCTAGGGGGTAAGGTGTCAGACTTCTGTGCTGGCGGCCGGGGTTCAATCCTCGGTCCCAGAACAAATTTATCTAATTACCAAACCCTTCCTTTACCTCTGACAAGACATCTTGTGTATGTGGGGAATGCCAGGCCTCCACCGTGGTTCGGATTCCACGTTAAACTGTAGGTCCTTCATTTCATTTCACAATCACCCTACCATTACACATTAGCGTAAGTGCGTATAACCCGAACGGGTAGTAAGACGCGGTGCTAATAATAATAATATAGAAGTTATTTGGAAGGAAATAGCGGAAAAACTGAATGTCAAAATTAACTAGGGTGAACAAAACAGTGAGAATGGTAACGACACGACACAGCTGGTGCAAAGTCTGCTCACAACCCTCTCAGTGTTAGTCCGTCTTAAGGGTGCAGCCCTCTACCCCAAATAGCTTCAAAATCTTAAAGTACGCAATATTGTAGAAAAGAAAAATTAGCTCTTCACTTGAAAAGTACAGTTTCGATATTAGACAGGAGGAACCATACTTTCCCATCCTTTATTTGATGGCGAGATTTTTTCAAATATTCATCCTGTTCTAATTTTATGTACGTGCTCTAGCATGTTTACAAACAGAGTAGCGATGAGTAGGGTATGGTTTAAATAAAATGTGCTATAATTTGTCTTGGGGAAAAAGTGTGGGAAACCATTTAGGTAAAGATTATCTATTACTGATGGTTGGGATTTGTAACCAGGTCTCATTTGTCACCGCAAATCAGTACATATGAGATTAACGACCTAGTCCATGTATCTAACAACTATTTTATCCTAGTTGTTTGATTCACTGGATTAGAGACTCTTAAAGACACTACCCGACCTAGAACGTATTCAAAATCTAGCGTACGGACATAATTCGGCTGATTTTCTAATTTTTTTAAAAATTTTCATTGGAATATAAGTATATGCTAAACATTTGTTTATTGTATTATGTATATTAGTGAAGGATTTTTTATTACAAAATTTAAAAAATATACAAAATGTATCTTCAAATAATGACAAAGAAATAATAAAAACTAACTTTTATATTGTTTAAATACATAGTAAAAATATCGTTTAATTTAACGTGGGATCCGAACCACGGTGGAGGCCTGGCATTCCTCACATTCACAAGATGTCTTGTCAGAGGTGAAGGAAATGTTGTCATTAAGAGTTCAGGACTTCCTTTACAGATATTAAAGAACTGTTGACGTCACCATGGGTAGAAAATTAAGCTCTATGTTTTTATTGGAGCAAAATTTTATTTATTTTGGCCAAAAATA
>CABFVZ010002501.1:68898-90051 GCA_902151445.1 Timema monikensis | reverse complement strand
TTTTTTTTTTGCTGAAAATTTTGTCGGAATAAATTGGTGTATTTCTATTAAAGTGTACATATTTTGTAGAAATTCTTAAATACTATATTTATGATTCGGTTATTCTATAAACACAAAACCCATAGCTATCAAATCTACAACAAATCCCACTTATAGGAAAACCCACGGCTATAAAGCCAACGCCACTGGATGAGACCATGAGAGATAAAGATAAAAAATATGTTATTGTTTATGTTAATAATATATTTACTAATTATATATAAACCACTTTGATGGCCGAATGTTCTAAGGAGAGAGGGGAATCTTTTAACATACGAAGGCTGCAAGTCATTTCACAGATTCCTCATAAGGTCAAAATGGTCATTTTGAGCAGTTCCTTTGATTTTAAGTAGTTCTACATTACTGGAGTACAAACAAGATTATAAATTGGAAACAAGGTCAAATGGTAGACAATTTTAAACTCACTATTTTATTGTTTTTATGTGTCCTGGCCACAACTGAAATGAGTCCCGCATGTAACTGTACTTCCTGTAAATAATGACATATGTTTGCCATCATACAGCTTATACATAGTAAAAATAAATAAACATGGGACTTTTACCTTTTATATGAGTGTGCATTTATTTAATTATGTCACGTGACAGATTTAAAGCATGTAACATTAAGGGTGTGGAAACTACTCTTCTAGAATTTCAGTCCTCTATATTTTTTTTTACTCTTCGATAATATAAAACAATTCAAATAACGTTTTTGAATAATCCAAATTTTAAAAATAAATATGAATTCAACTTAAGACATAGGTCATTCTAACATCGCTTTCGATACATTTTCTTCTCGCCCATCTTATCTTCTATTTCTTAGGTGTTGAAATCATTCGAGCAAAATGTTCCTCTTCTGGCGCGGGAATGGAAAACGTCAGGGGGGAAAAAAAAGAAAAGAAGGGGGAAATCCCTGAAAGATAGGTATAGAGATTATCAGAAGAGGAGTTCTTCCTAGAGATGGGATTTGGAATACGTCATGTTTTTCGATTATGAAGATACCATATGTTTTCCTAGATTTTTTTAAAGAGGGAAAAAGAAGATACCAGTTTAAGTAAAAAGATGTAGGATTTTTTGTTGTATTTTACACAATTTTCATTCATATATTTCTAAATGTCAAAGGTACTACATTTATATTTTTAGAATAAAGAATAGTTTGATTTATTATCAACGTAAACACGTAAGATTAATGTGGTCTTCCAAAGAACTATCATGTAAGAAAACAGTGTTTTACCAAGGTATATTTGCGTCAAGGGTAGATAATATTTATATATCACCTCGTCCCATTATTCATATAATATGATGTATAGCCTTTTTATTTTTAAAAATAATAAATATATTTTTACGGGTACCCCAAAGTTTAATGGAAAAGTAAAAATCATAATTATGTATTTCTAATGAAAATAATTGTTCTGAAGTTTTGAAATAATTCTTGATCCACGTTCAACTATCCTAGAATTTTTATAGCCCTGTTAAAAATGATTTTTTTTAAAGAAAGGCTAGATCAATGTTTCTAACCATTTACTTTGAACCCAGAGCTATGACATTTCGTAAAGAACGTCACTGAATGTGATTTGTTAAAATATAGTGGAATAGTGGAGTGTATGTGTTAGTCTCATGGGATTATGGTAATAGCGTTTTCCTCCATTTTGACGTGAAAAATAATTTAAAATATTTTATCAGGAATGATATATTTAAAAAATGATATCTTCAGAGTACATGATTTGGCAAATGAATATTTGAACTTTAAACTTTCCTGTCTCTATTTATTTAGGAAAAAATTTAAAAAATATATTATTCCTATATTATTTAAAAAAATATTTAGAGCTATTAATATAATTATTATTTTGACATATTTTTATTAAATAAATTTTTAATTTATTATCTAAATTAATAATTTTAGCTTCCCCTTATCATTTTTTAACGTATTTTAAAATATTATTTCTCGTTCTCTTATGTTTGGCTGGCAATCGATTGTAGAATTGTAACATCCAAATATAAAAAATATTGCTACTTAAGCGTACATTCACCCACAAGGAAATAAAACTTGTCTTATTTTTAGGATTTAGCACCATAGATTAATCAGTTGTCCTAGGAGCGCGGAAAAGAATCCTCTAGTTAAAGTTGGACGTCTAGTTAACGCCGTCGATTTAAATTAAGTTTCCGAATTTCCTCGTTTTTTTTTTCTCTCATAAACTTCACTCCCTTCTTCCACGAGCACAAACTTAACGTTTCTTCTTTCTCGGAGCGTTTTACGTTCTCTTCGGTGTGTTTATTCCTACTCCTTACGTTTTCCTGCTTCGTCCTTCCTTTCTAATAGAATGTCAACACCATGGACAAAGTTAAGAAGACGGGTTTAACATCTTTCACATCTGGGCGGGATGTTTTAGTAAGTGTCTTGAGCTTTAATATTATTTTTTACCACTCTTTAACCGTTTGGGTGTTTGCAATTAGCAACTCAAGGTGAAAATTAAAGAGAATGTGAGCTAAAAAAAAAAAGCATTTCTCCAATTTTAGGCCTATAGTTATATTATATATTTTGGAAGAAATAATATCACTTAAAGTCCTAGATACGTTTAGTTTGATTTTCAACACACAGTTATCTTAACAATCAGACACCTTAGCTCAGTATGTGTCTTATCTGTCTACTGAGACAGGGGTCCCGGGTTCGATTTCTGGCATGGCCGAAAAGGTTTGTCATTGGTGAAATGTTTGTTTACACTTTCTCAATGATAAATTAACGGCTGGGGGACCGGACGTTGTGCCTGTCCTAGTTTTAAGATTAGACTGCTTAGCAAGCCGGTAGAGTAAAATGTATGGTTTGAATTAAAAACTGACCTAGGTCACAGGATAGAAACAGTGATGGATGTAAAAATGTTATATTAACAGATCTTGAATATCTTATTATCAGCGTAAGTGTTCATCCATAAACAACTCAATTCGTTTTATTAGTCTTTGTACCATCTACTCCCCCTACCTCACAATGTAACACCTTGTTAGAATGACCCCATACCCCTCCTCTACAAGTTTTATTTCGTAGCTTTTCACATCAAGATTACATTTCATTATTTCTTAGGATAAATATGGTGACAACATTAAAAGTGGGACTTATAATTAATATGAATAACTTCCGATTCTAAATTTTATGTCTGTTTATTAAATTTGAAAACCTTAGCAATAATATTATTTTGTTATCATTATAAAGATCAAGATCTGTGTTACGTAACACCCTCCTCCCAAGTAACACTAAGTGAGCACCCCCTCTCCTCTCTGCAGCATTACGTGGTTTGTAGATAACCCCTAATGAGGCTTAGATATAGTTTTTTTTTTTTTAATAAACACAAAGTAAAGTTTTGATCTAATTCCACGATACCCATGAGGTTTCTTTATGTATATAAGTGGTTCGGTAAACCGCACAGACTATCTCTCGCTCACTCTTTTATCTTATAATATAGACATTTACTATAAATTAATAGGATTTGTGAAATAATTAAATAATATACTTCGTTGCAGAAACACTCCACCAGAGTGCACTAATTAAATAAATAATATACTACAATAGAAACAGAGAGAAAAATCTCTGCCACTTAACACAAAGATCAATTTTTGTTTCCATAAATAAATACATTTATGTTTGTTTATAGCTCTAAAACAATTTCTTTTTATAAAATATATTTTATATAAAGTATTTATATTTTGAATATTGCTACAACATTATAAATTATAAGTTGTTTCGTATCGGAAAGAGTTGCGATCATATTATGATCAAGATTGGAAATGTCTTCTAATGTATTATTATTATTTTATTATTATTTTATTATTATTATTTAGCACCGCGTCCTACTACCCGTTTGGGTTATACGCTTTAAGTACTAATTACGCTAATGGATTAGGAATTAGGAAGGTTGAATTAGAGGAATTGAACCCGTATTTGCGTGGAGGGAGAGTGGAGAACCATTTAGGAAAAACCACCCCCAGTTCAGCCGACTGAGATTCGAGCCTCGATCTCCCCGTCCTCAGCAGTTGAGCTCAACACAAGCGCGTTAGCCAACTACGCCACCGAGGCAGGTCCTCTTCTAATGTAAATTACTCAAGTCATTTTTGTGGGAAATGAGAATGGCCTTTTTTATATTTATTACAATACTTCTCTCTCTCTCCAAGGGTCAAGATAAAGTATAGTTGTATATTAAATGCGTTTATTGAAGAAATTGTTTATTTGTTGTTTCAACTAAAATCTTAATTGAAACCGCATCCTCTCCATTAATCTTCCCCTGAAGTCGATCCAAGGCAAGCTCCTCTTGCCCTGTCTAACCACGGAAAGTTTCGTATCGACTAATTTCGAGTTCGTAATATCAGTGGTTGTCACGTTGGTTTTTCATATGATGTATCGACTCCCGCTTGGGACCAGGTTGAAGCTTAAGGGATGGGAAGAGGGAATTGAACACAAGGTCGGGATTTTAATTGACACAGGTGCGTGGAAACGGAGCGAATTAAATGGGATTTTTAGTTTTTGATTTTTGTAGTGATTACTTACTGGGATCTAAAAATGACAAAAAAATTCTAAAAATATAATTCAAATTTATAAAAAAAAAGTCCTCAAAGTGGCAAAAAAAATTAATTGATGCACATTACTCAATCAAACACGCACTTTCTAAATGGAAACTAAATAATACATATGCAATGAAAAGTATTTACAACTAAACTCTTTCTTTCTGCTAAATATGGTACTCTAATAATTTTGAAATACCTTCTTAAAAATGACCCAAAAAGAATGCAGTCAAGAAAATATGACTTAAAATTTTTAAAATGACACAATAATAACCTATAAAAAATCGTTTCCACAACCAAGAGACCATTAAATGAATCTATATAAATATGAGCACCGTCTGTGGTGTACCTTTCAAAAAATAATTGCATGTCATCAAAATCTGGCCTTTGCTTATTATTACAGGTCCTTTACGTGAATCAAAAAGACCTAATCATACACCGTACTAGGACTTTCTTTGGGCCTCTTGAGGTCTCGGGAAAATGTTCATGGGTTTAAACCATCCTGAGGTCTACGAATTCTTACTGATCGGTGAACATCCGTAGCACAACTTCCTTCGGAGTGGAAATATAGCCGGTGGTCCTATGTCAACGGTGGCATGTAAAAGAACCCTGGAAGATGGACGAGAATAAATTTCTGACAATATTTATAGGCTCCTTTTCGATTGCTCTTAAGAATAAAGTACGGAAAGCAACGTCGGGCAAATACCTACCTCACCTTCAAGACTTTCTCACAGATGGTGTGGGCAGCACTGACCGATCGAGGGGCTGAATGTATGTTCAAATCCAGATGGATTGTAAATACATAAGGACCAACCCTCGGGATAATCTATACTTATAAAATAACATGTCCTGACAGACTGACTGACTGATTCATCATCGCCGAGCGCAAACTATCAAGGCTACAAGCATGAAATTCGGACTGTATATTCATTTTGTTATGTAGGCACCCACTAAGAAAGGATTTTAGAAAATTCCACCCCAAAGGGGTCAAAATAGGGGATGATAATATGTATGATAATATGTATGAAAGTCCGTCATTTTGAAAGTTACATAAACAAAATTTTGTATTTCGGTTATTGACGTAAAACAAATAAATACGTGTTTCAGGAATTTTGGAAATTTTATTTAATAAGGGATGAAAAAGGGGGTGAAAGTTTGTATCGGACTTGCATTATTTTTCATCTGAGGTCAAGTTATGGTCATCAACGTAACGTAATATTTTAAATTAATCTGTAAATACATATGTATATTTTCTTATTTGTATATAATCAACTTCCACGCGAGCAAAGCCGCGGGCAACAGCTATCTAGTCCTATATATTATTTCTGTTGTCAACATCCCTTTTTCTCAACTAATACAAAGCCTACAGCGATGAGTAAGGTATCAGCGGATAGGATTTTTTTACTGACTTCTGATATAGCATACTCGGTGTACGTTAAAACACATTGTTTGTTTAAACACTTTGCTGAATATTTAATTTCAACAACCCAACAAAAGACTACGTCTTTTTTTGGGGGGTAAGAGCTTAATGTGTGAAAGTTTCGCAAGGGTTTACTGGTAATAATAATAATTTTTATTATTATTATTATAGTTATTACAATAGCTCTATGTCTCTAAACTGGAAAAGACTATCATCTGGATTACAAATAATATGAACATAAACGCGGCTGAATTGTTCAATTAGATTCCAAGCACCTTTAAACTAAACTGAGAATGGTGGAAGAAGATATTAAATAATGAAAGGAACTAATTTGTTCCTAAGTATTTTCGAAAGCTAGTAATTTTAAATAAATATTCGCTGACATACATGGGAAAGTTTTCCAGCCTGTCGTTGATACCGAGACCTCGGTGAAATCGTTTTACAACTTAAAAGAAAACACGTTATATTTGAGATAGTACCTCAGAATATTCTAATAAAAATTTCAATCGGTACCTTTAAAATATATCTTTGAGAAAGTTTCATTTATTTACTCCAAATAGAGCTCAAATATATACAATTTTATTCTGCAACAAACTGTTTTATTTTCATGCTGTAAAGTCTGTGATTTGGGAATGTAAAATTTCTGCACTAAAGTATCGATACAATATCAAAGTTTTGAGTTTTTAACTGACGAAACAAAATTGGTTAGGAAAACAGTTCCTTTATTTATAACACACTATTTTAATCACAACCTCTCATCATCGCATCAAACCATAATATTTCAAAGGATAATAGGATTGAGATTTTCCAAATATACATTTTTTAAAGGTAGGCCTAATCCAGCATATGTGAAATTTCTTCTGGGTCTGTTATATAAAAATGCTTCCATATAAAGACAGGGCCACTTAAAGCTCTTTGTTATCTGTACTTTCAGTTCAACATATTTCCTATTTCCCTGACAATAGAACGTCGGGAGAAACGTGTGTATTTTTGCCTGTCATGGAGTATGATGGCATTTTATACTTACTGTAAGGCTATGGTCTTCGTTTATGTTAAAAAGCACTCAGGTCTTCCATCTCCTATTGGCTGCTTACTCCTTCTCCCCCCATACCACCACCACCACCAACCCATTTTCTTCTCATACTTTTCCATACCCCCGTCTTCCACCCTTATTTTCTTCTTCGCTTGCCACTTTCAAGAAGGGTATAGAGGGAGTTTGGTGAGTGACCAGTCCAACGAAAAGAAATTCGCAGATGGAAATAAATTCTCGGATCAAGAGGTGCATTTTCTCTAAGTAGCGGGCAGTTGGTACATTTACATTTTCTTAACGTAGACCAGTGGCGCAACCAAGGGGGGTGTAAGTGGGATTTTCACCCCTCCAAGAATGCACATAATTTCAAAATGTTTCTAAATTAAGCTACTATTAAAATATAGAACATGAAATATGTGTAGAGTTTAGACGTAACGTTTTAAGACCATTCGATAATTCTTTTAAATACGAATTTACACGTATTTAAAGTGTCCCAAAGATACAATTATTATTTTTAAATGCAGGAGTAATAACTTCAAAACATTGTGTGTAGTGAAAAGATGCAATCAGCTTCCTTGAAAAAATCTTGCACTATATTCTAGAGACATTTAACATTCTTGCATGTTCTTGTCTCCTGATATTTAGGGGGTTATTCCTTATGACACCCAAACCTCAACCCAATCATCTCCACAAATATTTCGTTTAGCCCAAAGCTTTGATCGTAGACACACTGCAAAGTGAGTTTTTGGGTGCGCTACTGACGTATATAGTGTTTTTTTTAGAGAACAAATGCAAGAAGTGTAAGACCATTATGAAATCTGTATTTTAAATAAATGCAAATGTTAGTTAATTTCTTCATGATAATACAAAATAAAATCAGGCTCCCTAAGTAGTATTGTTGTCATCAAGGGTGAAACCAGGAACTTGTGAGGGAGTGAGAGGCCCCAGCCGAAATTTTTGTTGGAGAGGGGGTGGAGGGTAGGGGATTTTTCCGGTTGAAAAATACTGACGGTAAAATAATTCAAAATTGAGAGTAGCTTAGAAATTAATTAGGAAATTAAAAAACGATATTCAAGTTCATTGTGTACTTATGTTTTTTTCATCAATGTTTGTTTATTAAACTATGTGTTAAAAATATAAATGAATTATTGAAAGTGATAGACATGCGAATAAACTGGCTATACACGCGAATAAACTGGCTATATTACGTGACAGTACAACTAGTAGGTACTAAAACATAAATTTAATTGGTTTAATGTTTATTATTATTATTCTTAATACTAACTATTTTTTGAGGAGAGGGGGCACGCCCCTCACGCCCCTTCTGGATACGCTCTTGGTGTTTATAGAATCTAACCTCTAAACAATGGAAGGTTGAAGGGTGTTAAACGCTCCTTATATTCAAATTAAAATATGTTAGGCCTATTTTTGAAATTATTTAAATTAACATATCATTATTACTGTTCCTGGAGTAAAACAAATTTTGGGACACACTAATCGTTAAAGAGATTCTGGGTTCAGATAACATGACCATTTTGTTTTTCTTTTACAACTAAGTTGTAGACCTTTGCTATAATTTTTTAGTTAATTTTGATTAATATTATTGCTATTACTATTGTTAGCACAACATCTTTCTACCCGTTTGGGCTATGTGCACTTACGCTAATATGTAGTAGTAGGGTGATAGTGAGATGAAATGGAGGACCTACAGTTTAACGTGGGATCCGAACCACGGTGAAGGCCTGGCATTCCTCACATTCACAAGCTGTGATTAATACATGTCTTGTCAGAGGTGAAGGAAGGGTTTGGCAATCAGATAAATCTGTGCTCGGATCGAGGATTGAAACCCAGATCCCCAGCACCAAAGTCCAACACCTTATCCCTAGACCACCAGGTCACCTATTTTTGATGAATAATTAAATTATACCTAATTTAACTCTAGAGGAAAATAAATAAAAAATAGCGCATAGCCCAAGCAATAGTAATACGCGGTGCTAACAAACCAAAATAAGCACCACTCCATTCAAACCCACTTTTTTAATGTTTTTAGGTGTTATATTATTATATTATTATTATTAGCACTGCGTCTTACTACCCATTCGGGTTTACGCACTTACGCTAATGTATAATGGATGGGTGATTGTGAGATGAAATGAAGGACCTACAGTTTAACGTGGAATCCGAACCACGGTGGTGACCTGGCATTCCACACATTCACAAGATGTCTTGTCAGAGGTGTAGGAAGGGTTTGGAAATCAGATAAATCTGTGCCGGGACCGAGGATTGAACCCCGGGCGCCAGCACAGAAGTCTGACACCTTACCCCTAGACCACCATGTCACCTTTAGGTGTTATAAAAAAAAACTCAAGTCACTTTACCCTTTTCATATTTCACCATTGAGGTGATTTGTTTAAATTAATATTATGTCTTGATACCAGGATTACCAACATTTATCTTGTGGGCTAAGGAATAGACGGTAATTGTAGTGAAATTAAACCTCTTTCCCTTTTAAGAAGGGGTTTTAAAACTCATCCCCAGTGCATATGACCAAGATTTGAATCACCCTCTTCGGTGGCCTTATGGTCTAAGGCACTACTATCGCAATAGACTAGTCTTCCGATGACAGAGAGCTCGAGGTTCGAATTTGGATCGGGTGTACTGAGGGTGTTTTTCAAAGTAATTTTTCTACTTTACCTTCACGAAAATACGAGTACACTTTTTTTGAATATAAACTTCTTAATCACTGAAAACCATTAGCTTAATTATTACATAAGCGTATAACATCAACAGTCAGTAAAAGGAGTCAAAAATTCAAGATTGAATCCATCGCGGGGATGACGCCTTAGAACCAAGTGCTTCTATTGGGCTGATTAAAACCTTGGATGATCGTGAACAAAGTTTTGCACAAATATATGGTGATGTTATTTCTCCTCTAGGTTCCATAGGTGTAATTTGTTTACATACGTGTAGCAATGGATTATTTTGGATTGTATAGTTTCCCGGTTCGAGACTTAACATGAATCGTTTTTCGCTATACACTCTCGAGAGCCTCAATTTCCGTTTTATTATGGTGGTTTAGAATTGTTCATGACCTAGTGAATCTTGGGAGATCGAGATTATCTTTAGCATGGATACAGCTGCATCATATATCAGTTTTGTGAATTTTTCAAAAATGACACCTGTTAACGGGAATTGAACCCATAAAAATTGACTTAGCACTCTTCCAATTAAATTATCCATTGCTCAGGCTCATTCTACATTCATAGTTTAGAGACAATTTAAATTATTTAAATTTAAAATTGATTAAATTAGGTTTACCTAATTATGGACACATCAATAGCTATAGCTACACTGCATTTCACCTCTGAGAGAATTGCAGATATTATGTGTACACGCTTTTTCTTCGCTCTCTCTTTGTTAATTGTTGATAAATTAATATCCTCGCTTTCATTTGTGTAGGAAGGTGGACTGTGGGGGTGGTACGAAGCCATTGGCAACATCTACAAACCAGTGTTGAGAAATTTGTCTTATATAAAAGGGAAGATTAACCACGTGAAAACAGTAAAATGAGAACGCTGTCTACCAATGGTAGAAAAACATTCACCTGTGCAATGATATTCCGTTTCTATATTGTGTGTAAAAAATACACACATCTCCTGAGTCGTTCACGCAATAAACTTTCGAGAACATTTACTATCGTTTTATTATTGTGGTATCAAATTATCGAGAATACACACGCTTGTACAGCAAATTGATGTGACCTGGCGGTCTTAGGGGTAAGGTGTCGGACTTCTGTGCTGGGGGTCCGGGCCTCAATCCCCAGTCCCGGCACAGATTTATCTGATTGCCAAACCCTTCCTTCACCTCTGACAAGACTAGTATTAATCACAACTTGTGAGCGTGTGGAATGCCAGGCCTCCACCGTGGTTCGGATCCCACGTTGAACTGTAGGTCCTCCATTTCATCTCACAATCACCCTACCATTACACATTAGTGTAAGTGCGTATAACCCAAACGGGTAGTAAGACGCGGTGCTAATAATAATAATACAGAAAATTGTATATATATATACAATTTTCTGTATTATTATTATTATATATATATATATATATATATATATAAGTATATATTTAAACGAGTGACGAAGAAAATATACGAACGTAGATGGTGTGGATCAAAAGTTAAGGGGTAGGCCATGCAGGACGTGGTTAAGTGTTGTATAAGTAATGTATGTTAAAGAAAAACATTACAAGTTTAAAGAATAAGAACATATATGTCTTTGTTTATGAATATTGAAGCGAGGGGAGAATTTAGGGTTAGGGAAGTGTGGAGAAAGATACTGAGGATGGTTTAAGTAAGTTTTTTTTTTAGCTACGTGCACAGTATATTTCCTACCCCGTAAGGGAACGATGGGATTAGGTATGTATTTATGTTTAAATTACTTCAATAGGGAGTAGGAAAGCGAATTTATAAGAAATGTACCTGTATTTATGGGGATGAACCATTTAGGATTATTATTATTACTATTAGCACCTCGTCTTACTACCCGTTCGGGCTATACGAACTTAAGCTAATGTGTAATGGTAGGGTGATTGTGAGATGAAATGGAGGACCTACAGTTTAACGTGGTATCCGAACCACGGTGGAGGCCTGGCATTCCACACATTAACAAGTTTTGATTAATACACCTCTTGTCAGAGGTGAAGGAAGGGTTTGGTAATCAGATAAATCTGTGGCGGGACCGAGGATTGGACCCCGGACCGCCTGCACAGAAGTCCGACACCTTAACCCTATACCACCATGTCACCTACCATTTAGGATAAAATCTCAGTATATCTAGAACCTTGAAATCCTAAGCACTGGTAAGTTAGACTAAACAAAATTGACGATTTTATCTATGTGCCCACTGGAGCTGGTATAAAATTATTTTAGTAGAACTGTACAAAATATTACTTAATACAAACTTGAGTTGTATTATAAAATAAATAAAACACATTAAGTAAATAAAACATATATGTATTCTCATAAAAAGTTAATTTAACGTTTTATCTATAATCCAGGCAAAGAATAAGAATAAAAAAGATGCTAGATAGGAATTAATGGAAGAAATATCATCAAAAGGTACGAAACAAACATGAAGAAAAGTAATAATGCAGTCATATTATATTGTTGATGAAAATATGACAGCAAAAAACAAGTAGATGTTATATATTTTTTTGACATTTAATTTTATGAAATTTGTAATTCAATGTTTTTGTTTAAAGTTTTAATAAGAATCAAAATAGTTTTTAAATGTCTTAAGAAAATTTAAAATATAATTTATTTGTATATTTTATAATAAATTTTATAGTTATTAAATTAATAAATATAATTTGAAATTTAAGAAAATGTAAAAAAATATAGATATATCACCACTACCCACTCCCCTTTCGGGTTGTACGCATGGGTATTAACTAATCAAGAATCGGATAGAGAAAAATATCTGCGTTTAGATAGAGGTAGAGGGGGAAGATCATTTGTTAAAACATACGCTTAATATATCCGGCCGGGATTCACTAACGGGAGCAAATAGTTGCGCCAGCGCAAGTTTGAAATATGTTCCAAATCCCTATTCACTAAAAGGAACAGGCGCAATTTGAAAGCAAAGTTGCGCCTTTTTTTTGCCACCACTCAGAGTAGGCGCAACTATTAAATAATGTCTGTCACTTCAATAAATTTAAATGGCGGCATATTGTATTGGCTTAAAATACAATTAGTTACATAACTGTACTCCAATTAATAATGAATTAACTAAAATAACAAAACGTATGTCAAGCACAAAATTTGGTTCAATTTAGAGAGTGGTAACAAAACAATTACGTACCTTTTATTGTTGGATTTTTACATTCAAACAACGCAATGGAATTTCTTGCATTATTATAAAACAAAACTACGAACTGTGTAATCTTCGTCTAGATCCAAAGAGGTTTGTATTCCTCCAAGTCCAAAGACATCTCGTCCCTAAATATGGCAGTTATTATAACTTTAAAATAAGTTTAAAAGTTTCTATAGACATTGTTTTATTGATGGAACTTAGACTTTAAACTAATAATATAAATAAATACAAAATAATGTACTAATATTGTTTTTCTAAAACATTCAGAAAGAGGCCGCTTCTAATTTTATAGCTAGTTTATGAGCAAAATGTTTAAAAATCTTTGTATATGCTGTCCTTTTCATTACAGATTTAAAATAAAGTAGCCTTGACTTTGGAAGTAAATTCTTCACAAGGATTGGTCGAAAAGAGAGCAATTGATGACGTTTATGATGTCACCCTATTCCTGCCACCAGTTTGCGCCTTGTTTAGTGAATACGGAAATGGCGCAAATAAATGAGGCGCATCTTGGGAAGCATCTTGGGCGCAAAGTTGCGCCATTTCTATACTTACGCCTGAGCAGATTTGCTCCCGTTAGTGAATCCAGACCCAGGTCGGTATTCAGACCTCCTCTATTCTCTTAGCAATCTGCAATTTATACCGGGGTTATTAACTGGTCAATCGCGATCTACTGATCGAATTAATGGCTTTTTTTTTTTTAGTTGATCGCGTAAAGCTTGATTTAACACGTTCGCCGAAAAGAGAAAACCGAATCTGCCTTGGTGGTTAGAAGCTCATATAATGTATGTTGACCCATAATGCACTTCAATGTTAACTTAAAACAGATACCCGCCTCGGTGTCGTAGTCGGCTAACGCGCATGTCGCGTTGAGCTCGTCGACCGCCGAGGACGGGGAGATTCGAGGTTCGAATCTCGGTCGGGTGAACTGGGGGTGGTTTTTCCTAAATGGTTTTCCATTCTCCTTCCACGCAAATGCGGGTTCACTTCCTATAATTCAACCTTCCCAATTCCTAATCCATTAGCATAATTAGTACTTAAAGCGTATAAACCGAACGGGTAGTAAGACGCGGTACTAAATATTATTATTATTAAAACAACAGATGATTATCAACAATTTTTTTCTCTATATTTATATAAAAATAGTGTCCTGGTGGTCTAGGGGTAAGGTGTCAAACTTCTGTGTTGGATTCTGGATCTTTTTTTCTCAAAGGAGGAAGACACAATTATTTGAGGAAGTTTTATTTTAAGTAATAAATATAAGATGTATAAACTAATGAAGACATCAAAGTATTGTGCCGAAATGATTGATGATAGCAGACCTTTTGATTTGTAGGTCGATCGGGGACAAAAAAAGATTGCCGATCTATGGTCTATAGACTATTGCGTGTGTGACGACTAAGACCAGTATGGTCCAAACTTATTAATAATGATGGAAAAATTAAATTATCAGTTGTCACCGTTGGCCAATAGTTTATTTATTAATTCAATAAACTTAATAGAGGTCTAAAATAACGAATATATAAATGGTATTTTTGTTGATATAAGATTTACCATTTTAATTAAAAATTTCTTTATTAATCTCCCAAAAAATTTTACAATGAAATATGCACACAAGCACACTTTTACAAAACACTTTATTATTACAAATATATTATAATTATACTTATTTTTGCTAATCAAATTAATGCTACCCGCCTCGGTGGCGTAGTTGGCTAACGCGCTTGTCGTGTTGAGCTTGACTGCTGAGGACGGGGAGATCGAGGTTCAAATCTCGGTCGGAGGGATTGGGGGTGGTTTTTCCTAAATGGTTTTTCACTCTCCCTCCACTCAATTATGGGTTCACTTCCTCTAATTCAACCTCCCCAATTCCTAATCCATTAATGTAATTAGTACTAAAAGCGTATAACCCGAATGGTTAGTAAGACGCGGTGCTAAATATTATTAAATTAATGTTGTCCGCTTTGATGGCTGCACGGTCTAAGATACTACTTTCGCAATAGACTAGACTGCCAATGACGGGGGGATCGAAGTTCGAATCTCGGTTGGGTGGTTTTTCCGAAATGGTTTTCCACTCTTCCTCCACTCAAATTCGAGTACACTTCATCCGAATATAGTCTTTATAACCCCTAAAACCATTAGCGTAATTAGTACATAAGCATAACCAGAACGGGTATTATGACTCTATGCTAAATTAAAAATTATTTTGCGGGTCAGATAAAATCAGTCTGCTGACCGAATTTCGACCGTGGGCACTAGGTTGCCTACCAATGGTAAAAGGCGTCACTATCATGTAATACTAGTCTGCCAATGGCAGGGAGATCGGGGTTCGAATCCTAGTAGGGTGTATCGAGCTATTTTTTTTCCAAAATGGTTTTCTTCTCTCCCTCCACGCGAATATGTGTACATATCCTCTGAATTCATACTTACTCATCTTAAACTGCACTAGGTTAACTAGTACATGAGTGTATAACTCTGAACAGTTATTAAGATGTGGTACTCTAAAAAAAAATGATTTAATGGACTCTGGTTCGTTATGTGATAATAAATATAAATGATCATAGTATAAATATTTTTGTAAGCATCTTATAAGACTTGAGGGTTTAAATATATATCATCCCACATCTATCGCTATCGTGGATAAACGTATTATTGGTAACGACATAAAAAAAAATCTATCGGTGACCTCTTGGATACGGGAGAAGCATACAGAAACTGTTTTTGAGACTCTAAATATTCTGAACGCGGATATACTTTTTGTATGTAAAAGGAAGGAGATAGGAAGGTATGTTATTCCTTTTTTTTCTTGAGGTAGGGGGGTATTTGTGGAGGGGACCGGAGGGGATGAAATAGAACGGGAGGGTTGTTAAGGGGAGTGGACTGGTTGAAGATATGGGCATTCGTTTCTCAAGGGGTAAGACCACGTTCTCACGTTCCACGTTCCAGGGGTCTTCTAGTACCAACCGGATAACATCAAGGGTTTTTTATTTTATTTGGAGGAACTAACTGAGCAATGTTACCACCCTTCGTGGTAAGACTCCAAATCAGAACAATAAGTCTCTTTGATTTGCTCACAAAAAATAAGTAGTTCCATTTTTAAAACAAAGATAAAGAAATTTAATGTTTAAAAAAAATTTTTTAATTAATAATATGGAAAGGTTTTACTTATCGATTTATACCTAAATTATATATTGAAGATATTTTATATTTTAAAATAGAAAAACTTGAATTATCTTACTCCATCAAAATTAAATAAAGACATTTATAAAGATATTGTTTAAAAAAATTCTTAGCTGTTATCGTGTCCTTTTAAGAAATTAAATCATTTCATGATAAACAAAATGATTATATTTTTATTTTTTGTAGCACACTGTGAGAGAGGAAAAAGTGTGGGGAAAAACACTTTTTTAAACTATTACAAATCTGATTTTTTGATTAAAACTTTCAAAGAGGTAAGATGTTTAAAGTGCTAACCTCTAGAATTTAAGTGCTGCAAACTAGCCGTGGTACTAAGCCTGTAAGGATTTATTGATTGATACGATTAATACTTATGACTGAATATTTATACCAACTGCCACTACTAGTTTAGCCACATTTCCTCAACAAGCGCCACATTGTGGTTCCAGCTTTAAGCCCTGCAGGCGCAAGATATGTTTTATATTAATTGACCATCCGTGAACAGCTATACTAGTCATAAAATGACATGATCTCGTCAGTGTTTCACGATCAACTCTGTATGAGACAAAAGGCGGTGGACTTACGATCAAGATCAACAATTTCATTCAATTTGTTGTATGGGATGACAAAGAGTATGGTGATCGAATCCCGTCTGGATGTGTGCCAAGGTAGATTATTCCTCCACGCCAAGGGTCGGACACAGGTTGATCTCGTGGCAATTTTCAGTCGATCGCGTAAAAATAAGACTTCACTACCATTAAAAGCTTGTCTTTTAAGCCTTGTAAACTCGCAAATATATATCAACTCATTTCAAATAGTATTTGTATATGATCAAAACTATTGTCGGTCCTATACGGTAATGTTATAAGAAGATTAAATAGTTAATTATGAAAATCATATTTATCAATTGTTCCCAGCCTTTGGCCAGGTCAGTTTAGTAAAATTCCTCCATCTTTGTCTATCCTTCCGTTATTCCTACTCTCTTACTCACTTCCATTCGTCTTCTCTTCCTAGTGAACTTTCGGTTATCTGCTCCTCACATATCTTCCTTGGTCTCCCTTGTGGTATTTTCTCTACATACTTTATCTCCATTATTCTCTCTGGTATTCTTTCATTTTCCATCCTACATGACCATAACAACTTATCTTTACTTCCTCTATTTCTGTAGTTTGTTATGGAAATAATACATTTTATTCATTCTACTAAAAAGATTAGGACACAATTATTTGAGAACGGATGATTTTAATAAATGAGTATAGGATGCAATAATATAAAATCATAAAATCAAAATTAGATCGTAGAAACGATGGATGGTCACGAGACATTTTTTTATTGGGGCTCAAAAATGTGGTCGAGCCATGCTTTCTCTGATGTAGTATTTTCTCCATTAAAACCCATACTCTTCATCTATAAACCCACGAGTGCTGATAACATAAACGGATAGTAATATGTAGATAATGGGAATTTTTTTTGTTAGTTTGTTGATTCTACAGTAGAATGGGACGGTTAACGATACGAAAAAAAAGAAAGCAAATAATTATTACTAGCTGGCTACATGACCCAGTATGTTTCAATTTGCAATGAATGTTCTCTAATTTAAATTTTAAAATTGTAAATTGGAAATTCCATCAGGTAGGTACCTAGTATTTTAATAATATTCTTGTTCCAAATTTTATTACCGATTAAAAAAATTCACTCATTTGAACATTTTTATTATAATTATTGGCTCTGAGTTCTGACATGTCCATTGCCTTGTTTAAATTGAGTCTTCCAGGGTTTCCTACCAGAAACTTTCATTTTTTTTTACCTTTAAACTTAATCTTCTTTCTTTGGTTGAGGTCATCAATCGGTTGCATTTGTTTTCTTACTGTTTTCTTTCTCCCTCCCAATTCGCTTCCTATGACATCTCTTAATATACCACCCGCCTCGGTGGCGTAGTTGGCTAACGCGCTAGACGTGTAGAGCTCGACTGTTGAGGACGGGGAGACCGAGGTTCGAATCTTGGTCGGGTGAACTGGGGGGTGGGGGTGTGTGTTTCCTAAATGGTTTTCCACTCTTCCTCCACGCAAATGTGGGATCACTTCCTCTAATTTTTACCGTCCCTATTCCTAATCCATTAGTGTAATTAGTACTTGAAGCGTATAACCCGAACGGGTAGTAAGACGTGGTGCTAATATTATTATTATTATTATTATTCTTAATATACCACATCATCTCAGAATGCAAAAAACCCAATTGGGCATTTCTTCATAAATAATTAACTGCATAATATTTCGCATTTCAATTATTCTCATTCTCATCTCTTTATTAGTTACTTGATTTGTTCACTTTATTTCTTAAACACTCTGACGATCCCTTGGAGTAATGAATGTCGAAAATATCGAACTCCAGATTTTGATAAATTTCTGTTTCATGACCCCATGAAAAAACAACTGTGTTTTGTGCTATGCCACATGTCCGTCTGTCTGTCTATATTTGGGGCCTAGAGCTGAAAGAATTTCACCCATATGTCTGAAAATTTTATATTTAGGGTTTTCATAAGTTTCCTTCATCTGAAGGATTTTTGGATTTAGTTATCTAATCTTAAAATTAAGTGTTAAGACCAAAATGAGATTATTTTTTTTTGTGAGATTTTATAAAACGATAATTATTGATTTCCTTTTGAACTTAGGTACTATTTAACAATACAGGCTGACAAATCTTCTTTTCCCATGAAAATTACTTTGAGGTTACTTAACATTGGTGAAAATTTCAAATTTTGGTAATATCCCGGCAACTCTTTCAAATAAGCTGAAAAAGCTGATCAACGTAAACCTGTAGTATTAATAAAAATAAATATTTAATTGAAAAATATTTTTTTACAAAATCAACAGTTTCCAATCAATAAGCAGATCATTAAAAAAAACTTGGTTTTTGAATTGGGAAACTGATTGTATTAATGCTCCTCTTTTCACAAAATGTTTGTACTAATGTATATTATTTTATTTATCTAATTTGGTGGAATTTTTCTACAACAATGAATACTAACACAAATTTTACCAGTTTTTAGTAAAGGTCCCTATATAAAGTTAAAAGATATGGTAAGGTAGCACCATACATACTTTCTCTTGTTTCTAATTATGAAAATAAGTTGCTTAGAGCTTTGGGAATCATTTTAAATAGGAATCGCTTAATGTCTTAAGTATCTAGATGTATAATTAGTGTTTCATCATCATTTTATTTAAATTTTAGCCAAGGAATCACATAACTATGCCATTATTCAGGAAATAGACCACGTGATAGAAAGGTTCATTCATTTGAGTCGAACTTTTTTAACCAATTTAAATATAAGAAAGAAGCAATGATAGCTGAGAAACCAATTTAATTCCAAGACGATGACTATTAAGATAGGTATATTTTATGTCTCTTCGTCTTTCTTAATGCTAGTGAAAATGGAAGGGAAAGATCAAACCATGAATTTCCTCGATATAATATTATCTTAGTCGACTTCAGTGGTCTTGGAGCAAAGTTCTTGCCTCAGGACGCGATGATCATGGGTTCAAACCCATCCAAGGTCAACGGATTTTTCTTCGGCGATAAAAATAACCGTAGCACAACTTTCTTCGGAGGAGAGGTAGAGCTGTCGGTCCCAGGTCTATTGTGACATGTAAAATATCTCTGAAATGTAAGGTCAAATATCTTCCCGTCAAAATTGGTAAGCGCTTTGTTTCTCGCTTACAAACATTTTAGTGTGCTTAACTAATTAATCGGTTCAGAAAGTGCTTGTTAAATAACTCAGGTAAATAATTAAATAAATAGAGTAATTAGTTATGTCTGGAAAGGAACGATGCTAATATATATTGTTAATGGTGTAATTTATCATTTCAAACATTTTATTATATTATTGTGTTTTTTATGGTTTAATCTTGTTACAACCTTGATCACTCACACTATTGGTCAAACGGACGAAACGTCAAGTTATTATTATTATTATTATTAGTATTATTATTATTATTAGCACCACGTCTTACTACCCATTCGGGCTATACGCACTTACGCTAATGTGTAATGGTAGGGTGATTGTGAGATGAAATGAAGGACCTACAGTTTAACGTGGAATCCGAACAACGGTGGAGGCCTGGCATTCCCCACATTCACAAGATGTCTTGTCAGAGGTGAAGGAAGGGTTTGGTAATCAGATAAATCTTTGCCGGGACCGAGGATTGAACCCCGGCCGTGTCAAGTTATTCCTCTGATTGATCTTTGCTAGGAAGGTCGGTGATTTTAATTCCGGTTGGATGTAGTGGGATTTTTTATTTTGATCATACTCCCTTTTTTCTTGGGTGTATTTACTTTAACTTCCTCATCCTTCTCAATTATTATTTTATTGTCACTGTTTCTCAAGACACGTTTGGCTTATACTCTAATGAAAAAATTTCACACTAATGTGTTAGGGCTGATGATGGTTCCATTTTGAGTTTAAATACATGTATTTGCGTTGTGGGAGGTTTAAAAAGCCTCAGTAAACCCTGCCGGGATTCAAACACCGATATTCCTGTCGTCGGCAGTCCAGTCTATTTAGAGAGTGACGCCTTACACATACTGGAGCGGGTGTTAGGACAAATAAATGTATACACCCCGAATGGATAGTTAGACGGTATATGTAGGCTACTGAAAAGCGCAAAGGCCGGGTTTATCTACTTGCTTTGTATTTTATCAAAAGCGTAACATTGCAGACTCTGAGCCCAATATGGCGACATCTAACCTAATATAACCTAACCTAATCTACGAATATCTACCTACACAAAGGCTGGTCATAATTGTATTTATGGCACCACCCGGATGAAGGGGGTCACATTTCAATTAATTTCAATTATTTTATTTATGCTCTTATCTGCTTTATATTTCACTCTTTTTTAAAACTGTATCAATTGTTTATATTTAGTTTATTTATTTTTAATTAATCCAACTTTCATCCTAATTGTTATTACCATGTTACACCCATTGTTTTGTTATATTTTTGACTTGCAGTTTTACTTTTAAATATTGCCAACCATATATAGTATTTCACTCTATTAGCTTAATCCCC
>CABFVZ010002501.1:41870-55796 GCA_902151445.1 Timema monikensis | reverse complement strand
GGGAGACCATCAGTGATTTCAGACGAACTTGTGCGAAAAATTGAAGAACAAGTGCGAAATGACCGCCGTGTGACGCTTGATGACCTTCACGAAAAATTCCCTGACATTTCTAGAAGTCTCCTTGGTGATATTGTGTCGGAAAAACTTGGTTACAAGAAGTTGTGTGCGAGATGGGTGCCCAGAATGCTCACACCGGAGCACCGTCAAAATCGCGTCACCACCGCGCGTGAATTTTTGGATCGTTTTGTACAGGAGGGAGAAGCTTTTCTGGACTCTATCGTGACAGGGGATGAGACGTGGGTGTGTCACTACACCCCAGAGACCAAAAGACAATCACTTCAGTGGCGTCATTCATCTTCCCCAGCCACCAAAAAGTTCAAGACAACCCATTCAGCCGTAAAAGTCATGGCATCTGTTTTTTGGGACCGTAAGGGCGTCCTTTTGGTGGATTTTATGCCCAAAGGGACTACCATTAATGCAGAGGCTTACTGCAATACCCTAAAAAAACTCAGAAGAGCCATTCAGAACCGCAGAAGGGGAATGCTGACCCGGGGAGTCAGCCTCCTGCATGACAACGCCAGGCCCCACACCGCGCGAGTTTCACAGGAGCTGCTGACATCATTTGGATGGGATATTGTCACCCACCCACCCTATTCACCCGACTTGGCGCCTTCGGACTATCACCTTTTCACTAAACTAAAGGAGTTTTTGGGTGGGAAACGTTTTTCCAACAATCAGGAGGTCGAGGAAGCTGTGAAGAAGTGGCTGAAAGAGTTGGCGGCGGAGGTCTATGACACTGGCATACAAAAGCTGGTGCCCCGACTACAGAAATGTCTTGATCTCGACGGCGATTATGTTGAAAAATAGTATAATATATTTCTGAAGTATCCTGTGAGTTTCAATTAAATACAAGCATTTTTCGATTCTAAATAAATGTCGTAACCTTACTTTCTGGATGGCCCTCGTATATATTAGTTTTGACTTTAATATTAAAATCAAAATGTGAGCTATAAATATAAAGCCTACATTCACTAAAAAAAGTGTGTTAAATATTCACAATAGCACATGTATGTTAACACACTCAACAAAAGATATGACAAAAATCGTTTATCTTGCAAAGTATTTTGGAAAATTACATTAAAACATCTCTAACATTACGACTTTTATATGACCGTTTAAGGGCCTATATTTTTTTATGTACGATAAATATTATTTAATATTCGTAATAAAAATTATAAATAATTTTTGAAAATATTAAACAGCTTTTAAAAAACTCTACATAACTATTAAAGATTAAGTTGTAACGGCTATGTTTATTTTACTAAAATATATTAATTTTTCTAAATTTGGTCGTGAAGATTTGAGTTCAAAATTGGTAATTGGAAATAGATTTTCATGGAAAATAAGAGTACCAGTAAGTTACGCCATTTATTTTTTAAATTATAAAAAATTTAAGGTAATTTACAAATCACTAAAATACCTAGCCACGACGTAAGAAAGAAACTGTGGAAATAGCTCAAAAAAAAAAAACTACTCTCTACTTAATCCATCATCAATAACTTTCTCCATACTTCTCTATCCTTGCATACTCCCTTCGCTTTAACATCATCCATACAACGAATAGTACATGCTATTTTATTCTTTAAAGTCTTAATGTTTCGCTTTTTCACACATTTGTCTACAACATCTAGCCCTGACTTACGTGGCCTTTTGATCTGCACACTATACCTTCATATATTTAGTTCGTCACTAAATCCACACGCATCTTCTCAACAATCCCAAATTAACGTAAGACGCTTCTTTCACATCGACCAATTGGATTCCCATCCAAATTGACACTGTCCAGAGGAGTTTTCCCACATATATGTACTAGCTATCTAATTCCAATCGAATTCACCTTGCTCTTTTGTTGTTCCTGACAAACCCACATTTCACACCTATACATCAATGCTGGTGTTAATACACTTGGATATACTGTCATCGTTTCTCCCTTTCGATACTAATTCATTCTTTGTCCACATACATCCAACTACTCTCAGAGATTCACTCCCCCGCCTGTCGATTTCATCATCTATTCTTACAATTTTACAAAACATTCTGTCTAGATATACAAAATCATTAACTTGCTATAACAGTTTTCCATATAAACTAAGCTGGCAATCATTTCCTAATTCATCCTTATAAAATACTATCACTTAAGTTTTGGAGTTATTTATAGGAAAATGTATTCTGCTTGTTGCCACACTCAAACTATCTAATAAATTCTGCAAATCACTTAAATGTTCCACAATTAAAACGGCATCATTTGCGATATCACAGCACTCCCACACTAGCGTGCTTCATTTGTACACCAAATGCGTCCTCACAAGTATCTCTTACACACTTATCCATGAATACATTAAGCAATCCTGGAGACATTACAACCTTGTCAAACACTCTGAATTAAGACTCTCCCAAAAACATGGATTGTAATACTCATCAAACTGATTGCTCTATAAATCTTATATTTACTCTTACTGCCTCTGTCTTTGCCTTTGTACAAAGGAACAGAAAGAGCATTTTCCCAGTCATTAAAAACATTCGAAATCCCAGCACACAAAATTAAAACTCACACAATCTGACAAAAATTGTCATGCCCCCTCTATAAAGCATTTCACTTGTGATCTCATATATACCATAAAGTTGGCCGTTATTTAACACTATTATAGATTTAAACACCTCATCAATATTAGTTTCTTTAACTCACGATAACATTTTCCCTTTTTTATTCCACTTTCTCTATATTTTCACCATATATTTGTTCAAAATAGTTCCTCCATCTCTATATTATATTGTTTTCATCTCATATCATCTCATCACGCTCATTCTTAATACCATAGATGTCTTTCCTTGAACTCCCTATTTCGTTATCTTAACCTACATCTAGAACAGCTTCTTATTTTCTTCAAAATCATTATCCATTCTTTCTCATATTTAACTTATTTGCTCCTTAATCTCCTTTACCACTTTATTTCCATTCCTTTTTTTCTCTGCGTATATCCCTCAGCCTCTTGAATTTTTCTTAACTCATCACAGCAATCATTCGTTTGTACACTTATGTATTTTCTCTCGCAGATTATTTTTGAAAATTTGAAATTAATTAAAAATTTCAACAGCTAGGATAAAACTATAAAATGTTTATTATGGTCAACAAGATGTGTGATTTTTATTGAGAAAAATTTATTTAAGGGAAGTTTACTGGAAGCATATAGTTTGAAATTTTCTTCCAAGCTATGATACAAAATATGATACAGTTTGTGCTATTGGTTTGTGCCATTTATTTCGATAAATGGTAACGATGATAAGATTGAAAGTAAATATTCTAAATGAGCAACGATAACACAATTGTAATGAGTATATCAAAGAAAATAAACCACTTAAATTTGTGTTGAGAAATCTACATCTGAATATTTTAGAACATTTCAATTATTTAAGAAATTTAATTGCGACGAGGGACACTGAAGATAAAGTGAAAATTATCGTTGGCATTGGCTGCTTTTAACAAGAAAAGGATGTTACTTACTAGAAAAATGGCTTTAGTTATGAAGAATTTCTGAGACATTAAACATAAAGATAGAAAAAAAAAATGAAAACTTTTAGATGTGGTGCTGAAGTAGAGTAGAGGTGGAAGGTGGAAGGATTGAGTGTTTAACGAAAAAGTTCTAAAGATAGTAAATTAAACTATAACCACTATAAGGTTATTTAACGAAGAAAGACTAACTGAACAGGTCAAAATTGAGAAGAAATGTCTTAGTGAGTAAAGAGAAAGACGAAGATAAGAGAAGGAAAAAAGGTACCAGGACGTCCATTAATGCCACTGATGTTTTACCTTTAGCAAGAAATTAAGATAAGTTTTCAGGTTATGGAGAAGTAAACTGCTAATTCACAAGGAAATTTTAACTAATTACTATTTATAGTAAAGAATACATTCAATATGATTAATTAATATGATAATTCTCATTTAATTATGCTTCCCATAAGTTGTAAAAAAATGTGACAACATTTATCAATTGAACTAATCAAAAAAGAATAAAATATTCTAAAACGCAGATATCAGATAATTATGAATGTGTTAAGAAAGGAAATTAAGAGTATGCTATAGAAACAATTTGTAAGAAAATTTTTTAAAAAAATGAAAAAAATAATTGAAAATGAGATTTAAAATGTTATGTTTGAACTTGGTCCCATATTGTATTAAGTCTCACAATATTTTTGCTTCTTTTTAGCTGACTAGCTATAAAATATATAAATTTTTTAGGTTTCCTCTTAGTATAGTGTCAGTTTTTGTACTAAAAAAAAGTTAGTCTTGGCGTCAAAGATCATTTCCTTGGATACGAGCTCGTATTCAATGTGGTATACGGACCATAAAACTAAGATGGCGTGTTGAAGTCCAGAGGAGATATTACAACTAATACCTGAATGATTACGGCCCTTGTGAAATCACAGGTAGCGGCACTGCTATTACTTTTCATATAGAGAACATTACGTGTAGAGCCATTTACCAACTTTTTTTTCTTTCTATTTTTTTCTTTCTATTTTTTTATGTGTCGAGTAATGTTTATTTCTTTTGATAGAACAAGTGTATAAAACAATGGTGTATAGGTTCTAGTGGTATTAATATATTTGTTATAATATAATAATAACTTTGTTTTATACTTATAGGCTATTAAACTAGATTTTAAAATAGGGACACGAGAGGAACAATAAAATAAATACTTAAAAGTCGGAATACATATTATATTTAAATAAAATTTTAACAGGTATAAAATTCCTCTAAAATCAATAATATTATTCCTACATCATTACTGTATTTAAATGCGTATAGCCCAGACGAACAGTAAATTAATATATAAAAATGATAGTTCATTTAAACAAACAAGAAATTGGTCGAATTCCATATTTCTTGAATCCGAAACTTAAATTTTCATTTGAATCATAAATTCATTTAAGAAATGTTCCATTTTTAGCTATAGGGAAAATATTTCAAATTTTCTTCGATATGTCTTTTACGTCATAAACAAAAATAAGAAAACACTTTTTTAGTAAATTAATTATATTCATATGTCCTTTTTTTGTGGTTTTGTTACGCTCCCAATTACACAAGTCTATACAATAATATTTTTACCAATAATTACTAAAAATTGTTATTTGAAGTTAAGGTTACAAACTAACTTAATTCTAAAATATACACATTGTCCTTCTCTCCGCTGTAAGTCAACCATTTAAAAGGAGAGGCTTCAATTCCGACAGAGATGATTTTAACTCAGGATCCCTAAATAAAGAGAGGTACAAGTGACTGACCAAAGGTTCCTGAGGCCAAAATTATTCTAATTTTGATTTGGTTTTGGGAATATTTAATATAGTCAGTCATCTCTGCTTCGAAGCGAATAATTAAATTTCGTACACCCCAAATAAATTCCAAAAATATAGTAGGAATCTGTGTTTAGAGAAACTTATATGAAATATTTATGTAATATAGTATAATATTAATATAAATATAATATAAAATATACATATTTTTCTATCAACAAGTATTATGACCTTATATTATTATATTAAATATATTGTATAGGTATTGATAATATCTATAAAAAGTGTAGTTGTGGATCATCATGTGAAAGTAAATTTAGTAATTTAACTTTTTTTCTAGCTTTAAGAAAAGGAATTTCTTTTGAAAATTGGAAAGTGATAATAATTATTTATATAGTGAGAAACATAAAAAAATTCTTCTTTTCCTTTATAAAATCAATAAATTCCGGCAATTGAGGAATGTGCCCAACAATTCCCCCGTGAAATTATTGGCTGGCTACGGCCTTGATTAAATAGCTTTTACAATTTGGATTAATATGTATATCATGATAGTGTTTGACATGAAAAACAAAACTATACTTAATTTTTTGGGGGAAAGAGTAGTTTACTGATAGCCAACTTATTTTAAAATTGATAATATTATTAAATAGATCTAGCGATTTTGTTTAAAATGGGTACCTGTTTAGGTATTTTACATAATAAATAATTAAATATTCCCGTATTTATTATAAAAATCAATTAATAATAGTTAAATGATTACTGTTTTTTGTCAATATTGAAATTTTTAAAAATATCTTTAACGATTTTGTTAAAAATTGGTATTTTGAGACAATTTTACATGCTAATAAAAAACATATGTTTTTTAAAATTAATTAGTAAGGGTAGACTACTTTTTAGAAAATTTGAAATATAAGATTTAGTCCAAAATTGGTATCTGGGAATATAATTTCATGATAAATATATTATTAATTTTCACAGATCTAAATCAGATTGGGGTTTCTTATAAATCTCTTTTTTTTTACAAGATTTAATACAATATATTAGATAGTGTGTACCATTTATTTTTTGTTCTTATGAAGATCATTTTCGCACCGTTGAGTATACATACGTTAAACCGATTCCTTTTTACCATTGTCGCTCCCGACGTGTCCCTAGTACGTTGATTATAGTCTGATCCCCCCCCCCGCGTTACAATCTCTCACCAGGATCACAGTTTGATCTCTACTAATTCTACTGCAAATTGAATGTCATTGACTCTGTGAGAAAGGGGGAGATGAAAATCTACTATACGTGACTGTATGTGTTCGTTGTAATACCTACCCTCCCTTGCACGAACCTCACAAAAGCTCTATATACCACTAGTTTAAAGACTAGGAGGGTCGTGGAATGTTTTTGGTGGAGTCGCAATGCTTGTTTACGTTTTAAATTTATGGTTAGATTTTAAAGTAATTATAATGATTTATTTTCAAAGAAATGTGTGTGGAAAAACTCGTATGGACAGAGTTGGTAATGAATTGATGCTGAAGGAGTGAAGTTTGAGAGTGTATCCAATAGATCAATACGAAAGAGGCGTTTTGCGTTGGTTTGGGCATGTTGAGAGGAGTGTAGATTGAGTGACAAAAGTAAATATATGAAGGTAGAGTGTGTGGATCAACAGGAAGGGGTATGACATGTAAGACGTGGCTGAATGGGGTAGACGAATGGGTGAAAAATATAAACATTAAAGAGTTTAAGGAATAAAAGATCATGTAGTACTCGGTGTGTGGATGTTGTAAAACGAAGGGAGTATGCAAGGATAGGGAAGTGTTGAGGATGTTAGTGAGGATGAATCAAGAATAGGTTTTTTTTAGCTATATTCACAGTTTCTTGCTTACCCCTTAAAGGAAAGGGGTAGTTATGTATATATGTATGAATGTATGTTTGTATGTGTGAATGTGGGTATGTGTATGTGTATGTGTATATATGTTTGTGTATATATGTATGTGTGGAATGTATGTATGTGTGGAATGTATGTATATAATGTATGTATATAATGTATGTACTGTATGTACTGTATGTATGTATGATTATATACAGGCTCAAAATTCAAATAGAAATTTAACTAATTAAAATTATATTAACTCTTTAAGTTACTGCTTGTGTTCCTATTAGCTATCCAAATTGACATCTGCTTGCTGACTTGGTTTCCTATAACAGTCTAATGTTTAGGCGAGTGGAACTGCTAGCATTGCCTTCAAAATACCCACAGGGCTCGTTGATGAACTGTTGAAACATGTAATAAATAATACAATCAATTTATAGTTATTTAATCAAACACACTGGATCAAGGGCGTTACCTACCTGTGATGTCGCGACAGATAAGTTATATCTCACGTTAATGAATGTACGGGTTATTCAGCTATTTTCCAAGAAATAACGTTGAAATAATACTTATGGACATTTACATATTTCTAAAAATAGTATCTTAGTTTCACAAAGGTATTTTTTCCCCCTCGAGGTAGTTTTTATGTAAACATATTTTTATAAACTATCTATTATTTAGGTTACTTGGCGTAGTCACGAAAATATTCTGCAGAAATCTTCCTGCCGGGCTGTAAATTAGAACAATCCATGGAAACATATATCTATCTAGAATAGGAAATAACAAAAGACAATTTTAAAAAGCGAGTCAATATTTTCATGGTGCAAATTTCTATCAGTAGATAAACAAGATACTCCACAGGGTGAACTGCTCATTTTCTTTCCTATCTTTCTATTTCGTACATTGGTTTTAAAGTGTGATAGGGGCTTAGACTGCTTAGATGCTTCAAGATAAGACACAACCCGCTTCGATGACACGTGGTCTAGTGCGCTACTCTCACAGTAAACTAGACCGCCGATGATGGGGAGATCGGTGGTTTGAATCCCGGTTGGGCTTACTGAGTTCTTTCCCCCTTGAATAGATCTCCATTATTCTTCTACGCAAACGTGGGTACACTTCATTTAAATTCAACCATCCTCATCCCTAACACATTAGTGTAATTTAAACATATACGTATAGCCCAAATGGGTAGTAAGATGCAGTGCTGAAAATAAATATGTTAGACTGGTTTTACGGTGATGGGAGGGTCAGGGTTCTAATCCCGGTAAAGTATACTGAGTTTTTTTCCCTTTCTGGTTAATCACTCTCCCTTCAAGCAAACAGGAGCATACTGCCTCTAAATACAATATTTTTATTTATTATTTATGATTTTTTCATTTATACTTTTCACCTAAAGGCTATTAAAAGCATAATATAATAATCAAGAATGGGAGGGCTAGCTTAGATGAAATACAGCTGCATTAAAGAAGAGAGGGAATTGTAAACCCGCTATTATGTATTGCAAATAGGAAAATAGTCTGAGACCCTGGCAAGATTCGAATCTTGGCCTCCTGTTCACTAATAGTACAACTCTTAATATATTTAAAACCTGGTTCCCTTGTGGGGGATGGAAGGAGGGATACGATAAAATGCCGGTGTTTTTACAGTTTTCTTAAAAAACAATTTTTTCGGCAAAATAAATCAAATATTGCATGAAAAGTAACATAAAGTATAATTTTCTCCACATGGTGATATCAACAGTTTATATCTGTCAAGGGTGTCCCGGAATTCTATGATGACTTTTATCTTCATTAAAGGTGACCTGGCGGTATAGGGGTAAGGTGTCGAACTTCTGAACTGGGGTCCGGGGTTCAATCCTCGGTCCCGGCAGATTTATCTGATTACCAAACCCTTCCTTCACCTCTGACAAGACGTGTATTGATCACAACTTGTGAATGTGGGGAATGCCAGGCCTCCACCGTGGTTCGGATCCCACGTTAAACTGTAGGTCCTCCATTTCATCTCACTATCACCCCACCATTACATATTAGCGTAAGTGCGTACAACCCGAACGGGTAGTAAGACGCGGTGCTAATAATAATATTAATAATAATAATAATCTTGATTAAAAGTTCTTCAACTAACGCCGCTATGCTTATGAGAGATATTCATCAACTGTTGATATCACCACGTGAAGAAAATTAAACTCTATGTTACACTAGAGAAATACTTGTTTTATGTTGACGAAAAACCGGTTTTCTCTAAAAACCCCAAAAACTACTGGCCTTGTGCGCAATCCCTATAATCCCGCCTTAAAATGCAAAACGACTAGTGCTCTAATGATACTTTGACGCTCGAATTACTTAGTTGTGGACTTTAGCATTTCATTATTAAACCTATACAAATTAATTAATTAATCCTAATTTAAGACTACGATCAAGAATAATTGGTTTGGCAGGTCTTTGCTCTCGGTTTGTTTTGATCAGAAGGTTTCTTTAGTTCAAACAAATGTAACTAGAAGTAATTCTTAAACAAACATTAAAAAATCTAATTAAAAAGTTTGTTCCTTCTGATCACCTATATTTCTCATAGACTTTTTATTTCTTTCAAAGTTGGTTTGGTTGGGAAAAAAAAGTTTCCTTTTAAGACATTTTATTGATCGTAGGAATAAGATAACATTTTTTTATAAGTTGTACTAAACCTACCTGCAAGAATACGGTATTTTGTCTTAAAAATTGTTATTCAAAACTATTGTATGCATTATCTTTGATCCAAAAATAATAATTTTCAAGTGGAATATTTTGTTATAAGGTGTAAATTTACAATATTAAAACGTAAAATTTTAATGATAGATAATACTAATAATTTAAGAGAATAATCGGCTTGGTAATATAGTGGTAAGAACTTTTGGCTGCTAAACTATAAGTCCCGGTTTTAATTCCCGGCTGATATTTATGTATTTTTCTCTAGAGGGGAATATTTTGCATGGTCACCAGGTTTTTATTAAAAAGGCTTTAGTAAAGTTAAGATATTCATTGGCTTCACACCATCATCATCATTATCGCCTCATCTCACCGGGAAATGGAAAAAGCCCCCACGGAAAGAATGTACGATCAGTACATTCGGTTCTCAACCGGGCAATGGTACATTAGTATTGGCTAGTCTTTCAGCAATCTGAGCTACCGATTGATGTAGCTCAGACTCGAATATATTATTTTATTTTTACTGTATTATTATTATTATCATCAACTCCCTAGAATGTAACTCTTGATATATCTTTAACCTTTATAATAGATTTAATATACAAGATTAAACGGTATCAATTACATGATTATAAACTTGTTTCAGTTACTTTTTTATTGGGCCATCCTGTAGCTCAGTCCATATAAAGTTGCCATACTTTTTAACTCTTAATTTTTTTTTTAAACTACTATAAGCTGTCTTAACTAGTCTTAACTACTAAAAATATATCTCTTCACACTTTGTATATTTTCTAATTTGTATGTACGCAATATGGTTTAACGGTTTCAAAGCAATTTTAATCAATCTAATAAAATAGAACCCTGTCTGTTGGAGTCGGACGGAGGTCAGTGCTCGCTCTTGTTATTCTTCAAGCACTAGTCCTCGCCGTGATGTGTAGCATAATTATTTTAGTAATATTTTATGTTATATTTAATCATCAATTCAAACAGGTGTAATTGTATGGGCTAGGACTGATAGCCCTCTACAATTGCTCTTAAGTTGTTCCTTATGTATAACATAGTAATACGTGGGTTTAACAACATTATAGTTGACTACATAAAAAAATTAAGATTTTTTTCTCACTTATTGAGTGTTTTCTCGACAATTCACCCCAATTTTAGCTTTCAAGCTCATCGTAAAGTATAAAAAGTGTTAATAGCAGACTTATGTAAGCTACATAATATACCATTATGGATTTATTAATATTCATGATTTTGATTTAAAACCATGTGCCTATATGTATTTTCCATTTACACTCTGTTTTAATTAATTATGCCTGTAGGCCTTTAAAGAATTATTTATTTTCTAAAACAGCGTTCACAAATAAATCACCAGAGCTTCATCTAAAATAAAAATTCAAACATTTTTAAAAGTGTATTAAGTGGTTCATCATCTTAGTGGACACATAAACATATTATGTTTTTAATACCACCTCTTAGTATCGGCTTGAATTACATCCCCTCCCTAATCACAACCGGGATTTGAACCCTGATTCCACCATCCACATTATTCCAGTTCATTGCAAGAGTGACGCCTTAAGCCACGTGGTCGTTACACATATTCTGTAATATACGTCTAAAATAAATAAAAATAAAATACGTCCGAAATAATGTTTTAAATAATAAGTTTTAACTTAAATATATATTACTTTTTAGGTACTATTTAAGATGTCTTAGCGTGGTACTGGGGTACGTGCACCCCAAGTTGAATATCACTAATCTAAGATGTCACTTACTCTTTCAATTAGACTGAGTGCTGATGACAGGGACATCGTGTTTTGTTGTCTTGAGGGTGTTTCTTCATAACTATTTTTCCACTCCCCCCCCCTTCACTCAAATGAGTGACCTCCCTAAACCTCCTTAAACCTCCCTAATCTCCAACACATTATCGTAATTATTACGTGAGTGTACAACCTAAATGGTTAGTAGGATGTTGAGCAAAATAAAAGTGTAATATACATTTAAAGAAATACACAAAAATATATTTCTAAAAATTGTTTTAAATATAATATTGATTTTGTTACTATTACTTATATTTGATTAATACTGTACCATTGTTGAATCATTAATTAATCATTGTGTTTTTGTTTTAAAACTTCTCAATGTTTAGTACACTTACTCTGTAGACTACGGTGAGACTACGGGGTTTGAATCACGGTCGGGTCTACTGAGGGTGATTTTTCATTAAATGGTTTCTCACTATCCTTTTACGTGAATTGGACTATAATACCTCTAAAATTTTCCTTCCTCATCACCGCCTCATTAGAGTAATTATCATTTTTACGTATAATATAAACACTTAGTGAGATGCAGGGATTTAAGATACTTACGACTACTTATACAAACATGTTTTTAAAGATGTTGGGTGCCTTTAAATTAAAAAAAAAAAATTATTTCTACTTGAATATTTAAATTTATTTATCTAAGAATTAGGTGAATTAAGCTGTTTTAATGTTAAACAAAGTAATATATAATGGAATACTTACAAAATAGCCTATTAAAATTCCAGTCAATAATTATATTTTCAGAGAATCATAGAACAAATATTTTAAAATAAAAATTAATGTAACAAACTTGCAACATTAAACGTTATTTTTTGTGTATAGGTATATCTTTAGGTAAATTAAGTAAAGCTTAATCTGACAAAATGTGTTTCACTAATAACACGCTCCAGTCTTTGTGAGATTTTAATAATTGGAAAACTTGTGGACATTTTAAAAAAGTTTTTACATTTAATTTCCTGTTACCTGAAAGCGACAATTTAATTTGTTACTTCTAAACATTACATTGTACTGGAAATATATTTTTAATTTAATTAAATTAATCTTTTACCCTTCGTTAATTCTTTTTAACTATGTGATATTGCTACAATTTTAAGCATAACTAAAAATAAAACACCTTTCATAAAAGTCTGTAAAATATAATTTCCGTTTTTATATGAAAGAGAAGATAAATCAATATATAATTAATTTATCGCATCTGTAATCCAGATATGCAATAACAAGTAATGTATGGAAATAGATTCGATTACGAATGTTCAATTATAAATATGCAATTGCATATTGTTCGGACTCAGACAGTAGGCCTAACTGTGTGCTTTTCTAATGCGAATCACCGATATCATTAAGTTAATTAGAAAAAAGTGAGGGGGGGGATTTAGATAACGAATTATAATGGGTCTTGTCAGCTACAAATCATGTCATTAATATTCTACTAGAAAGCTTGTGTTAACATTAATTGAATTGTTTAATCAGTCTTATTCGCGCTTGAGCCGGAAGGTATTTGAGGAAATTACTAAAATATGTATTCTGATCTTGAAGACTATAAATAGGAAGTTTGATGCGTATGTGCTTATAAAAGAGAATTGTAAATAAATTTATTTTTTGAACATACGCTAACACACATCAATGGTCATACGATCTAAGGCGACTCTTTATTTTCTCTCAATTTATAGGAAAGAGAGAAATGGTGTTCATAATAAAAAAAATATAAACGCAAGGATTTGATAAATATTGTCGCTTCACAATCCCCTGAAACAAAAAATGTGGTGTTTGCGATGTCATTTGTATCTCAGTCTAGATGCTAAATTATATTACCGATCAGGCTAAGAATTGTTATCTAGGGTTTTTATATGATTCCGTCAAAGAGTTTTTGGTATTAGATATCCAACCCTTAAAATAATTACTGAAGGGAAAAAATATATAAAAGCAATTTTCTACAAATCCACTATAACAATTTTAATTAAATTCTGTATACTAGTATTGTTTGACATTAAAAACCATTTGGCATCTCTAATTTTTCCATGAAAATGTTTTTGTAGGGTACTTTATATAAGCATAAATTTACAATTTTGATCATATCAGCCCAACTATTTGAGATTCAAAATAACTTATCAGTTTAAAGTTGTGGTACTAATAAAAAATATATTTGATTTGGAATGTATAGTTTTATACAACCAATAGTTCTGAGCTATATATATATATATATATATATATA
>CABFVZ010002501.1:0-35201 GCA_902151445.1 Timema monikensis | reverse complement strand
TTTTTTTGTGGAGCGAGAAGACCTCAGTACAAACTATGTAAAAAAGAAGGACCGGTCAGAAAAAAAAAGGAAATGAATATAAAAGTATGGTAAAGAGAAAGGGAGAAGGGAGAAAATAAGAAAACATAACGTTTAGAACCATTGGACTGTCTTGGGTATAATTTTTTGCCCTTGCCTTTGTTATTTTATTTCTTCATAGTTTGTACTATGCTCGTAAGGAATCGACGTAAGGAATGTAGGCGTTTTGTTTTACTAGAATGAACTAATAATATTGTAGTATGGTGAAACAAATACCTATTTCATATTTAATTATATGCTTACCTTTACAGTTGGAAGTGTGGGTTGGGTTGGTAGTCACTTTTCGCCTGATTTTCCATTGATGAGAAGGTCAGGCCTCAAAGCTAAGCCGGGTGTATTTTGATAGTTTTTCCTAAATATTATCTTAGTTTTTTATATTTTTAGTTAGCACCGCGTCTTACTACCCGTTTGGGTTATACGCTTAAGTACTAATTACGCTAATGGATTAGGAATTGGGAAGGTTGAATTTAGAGGAAGTGAACCCACATCTGCGTGGAGGAAGAGTGGAAAAACATTTAGGAAAAACCACCACAATTCCACACGACCGAGATTCGAACCTCGATCTCCCCGTCCTCGGCAGTCGAACTCAACATGACTAGCGCGTTAGCTAGCTAAGCCACCGAGTCGGTTATTTTCTTAATCTTCTTCCACGTAAACGTTGCATCATTTCCACTAAGTCCCTTTATTCTCATCGATACCATATTGGAATAATATCTGGATATCTCGAACAGAGTATTGTTTCGTTGACTGTAACCGTAATAAGCAGAGCTTGTTAAAACGGTGGCCGTGATATGATCTCACTCAATCGGTCCCCTTTTGATCAATCGCACCTAAGCTCTACTCTAAATACCTCACATGGAAACATTCTTACCAACGATTGTCTTGCCGAGTAATAAGATAATTTATTTACATGTAGAGTTTTAACAAGCTTTGCTACACCGCTGCCCAGTTGGGTAGTAAGACGCTAAACATGAATAAATAAAACCATATCCACTAGTTGTTAAAATTATTGGTTTAGAGTTTAATACATTATCAATGGCCTTCATTGACCATCTGATCTAAGGCGTAACTCCATTAGACTAGACTGCCGATGATGGGGAGATCGGGGTTAAAATACCGGTCGGGTGTGCTGAGGTTTTATCCTTAAATTTTTACCCACCTCACCTCCCCGCAAATACGGGTACACTACCTCTAAATTCTGTCTTCATAATCCTTAGCACATTAGAGAGTAAAAATACTTCCTAAAGTGAAATTTCTGGAATAATATTTTTAACTTTGCTTTAATATTTTAAGGTGTTCTGTCTTACGATATGTTCATTACTTTTGTCAGTGAAATTTAGATCTCTAATTCGCCCTGTTCTCTGCCGCCTCCTTCATCTCCCAGAATGTTCTTCTTTCATTCAAGTCAGCTAGTATTTGAATCCTACTTTTTCCTAATCTCATCTTTCCCTCAAACTTTCCTTCTATATCGTCGTTCAGAAGACAGTTCCTCCTATGCGTGTGTCCGATCCAGTTTGCCTTGTACCAAAGAATCATATCAAAATGGATTTCTTATCATCCACTCTTCTTAGGACTTATAGACTTATTCAGTTGTCACCCTGTCTGTCCACCTGATCTTCTCAAGTGTTCTTCAGCACCACATTTAAAAACTATCCAAGTAATTCTTTTCAATTCTCCCAAAGAGTCCAAGTTTCTGCTCCATACAGTACGATGCTCTAAATGTATCATTTCATCAGAATCTTCTTCAGTTCCAAACTCATCTTGCTGGTCAGCAATAACCTCTTCTTGTAGAAAGTTTTCTTGGACATGGCGATCCCCACCCTAGTTTCTTTAGTGCAGTAGGATTTCTTTACGTTTTTTCCAACTTTTCATTACGCCTATTTTAATTTTAATTTATATTTCTCCTCTCTCTTTTGATTGTTTAGAAAGGCACTGTACTTAAAGCTAGGCTGTAAATTATCTGGAAAACAATTATAATGCATCTGGTTGGGACACACACACAATAACACTTATCTTGAATAAAATTGAATTATATTTTTATTTAATAGTATTAATTAGAAACTTTTGAATAATTCTGTAAGAAAATCTCAAGTTTTTTTGGACAAGCCTTTTGTTCCACTTGTTACTGTCTTGAAAGAATTCCCCTAGCTATCTTCTATAATTAGTTCGGATAGTTAATATATTGAAGTAGTTTCACTAACTGCTCTGTTTAAGTAATTTCACCTTTTACTGTATTGAAGTGTATCCACTGTTTACTTACTTGAAGTAATTTCCCCAGTTACTATGGTGAGATAAATCTACTCGCTATTAACTTGATGTAGTTTCAACAATTGCTCTGTATTGAACTAGTTTTACCAGTTAGTGTACTGACTTGAAGTAGACTCGCTAGTTAGTATACTGAGTTGAAGTAATTCCCCCTGTTACTACCTTTAATTATTATTTTCAACAGTTGTTGTCTTGGGGTGGATACAACTGTTGTTTATTTAAAGTTTTTTCATCAAATATCCATCTAAGTAAAGCTACAGTTTCTGTAATACCTATAATAAATCCAATTTTTACATGATTGAATACATTTTACGAGAAACTATATTAAAGTAGTTTGACCAACTACTCCATTAAAGTAGTTTATAAAGATACAAATTAAGGTGGGAGTGTAGAAAACTGATAAGTTCTAAATATTTTTTCAATTTTTATATATAAACTTTTTTTTAGGAAAGAATTCAAATATATTTCTCCAGTAGAAACACACTGCTTAAGATTTTCACATGATGACTTTAATACTGTTCTTTAATATCTCTAAAGTTTGTCCTAGAAGTTAATGACATCTTTTCCTCTTTATTTTTTTTCATATAATGGTACTATGATTATGACAGATATTCCAAAACTGTTGATATCAACATGGGAAGAAAATTAAACTCACTTTCTACCAGATTAATAAAAATAATATTTAGTATCGCGTATTACTACCCTCTAGGGTTATCCGCCTAAGTACTAATCACTATAAAATGGGTTAGGAATTGAGAAGGTTGAATATAGGAAATGAACCCGCATTTGCGTGAGGGGGAGTGGAAAACTATTTATGGAAAACTACTCCAGTTCCCCCGAGCGAGATTTTAACCACAATAACCCTGTCCTCGGCAGTCTAGCTTAGCACAAAACCAGCGCGTTAGCTAACTACGCCACTGAGGCAGGTAGTTTCTACTCGAAAAATATTTTATTTATTTAGGCCATTTTATTTTCTATATAAACTATAAGAAACACTGAACTTAACTCGCGTTTCCTACACTCTCAGCTTATAGTCGTTTCACAAATTACACCCAAAAAATCCATATTTTACTGTCTTGAAGTTGCTTAACCAATTTCAAAAAAAATTATCCACGTGTTAATGTTTTGAAGTAAGTTTGAATAAGTTTTCATAAGCCACTATCCTAAGCTAACTTCACAAGCTGCTTGCTTAAAATAGTTTTACCAAATAGGCAATTACTGTATCGAAGTAAATACACCTTCTACAGTTTTGAGGTAGTTTCACAAGTTATCCTCTTGAATTATTATAACCAATTAGCGCCTGGAAGTAGTTTTAATCTAAAATGAAAGATATAAATCATTGTTGTACAAACATATTTCCTAAGAGGTTTAAGGAAAAATAACATAAACTTTTAGAGACTTACTTATATTTTATTACTCTATGGCATTGGAAAATTATTGCGTTAAAACTTAAGTAGTATCTCTTTACAACTAAAGCTCACAAAATTGTATTAATATATTTGCCTATATCTAAGACACTGTTGGTTTTATGAAAATATATTCCATATAAAAGGTTTTTATTTTTAATAGTACTAATAGTTTTAATGCAATAATTCTCCGATGCCATAGAGTAATTAAATATAAGTAGGTCTCTAAAAGCCTTTTTTTTTTCTTAAACCTCTTAGGAGAAATGTTTATACAACAATGATCAATATCCATTTTAGACTCGATAATCAATATTTAAATTTTTTATTGCTCAAAATGTATAAATGAGGAATTTGATAGCAATGCGATGGCATGAAAATGTAAAACACCTAATAAAATGTCAAAAATTTTAACCGTAAGTAGAAATTTTAATACGAAGTGTTGACCCTTGTGGACCAAACATTGATCTTTTTTATCGGTACAAATATACAAATGAGGAAATTAATTCTTTAAAAACAAAATTATAAAATTTAAAACCGGGAGTCAAAAAAATGTTTTACGTAAGTATAGTGCAATTTATGCTTGGGTTTGATATTGTATATTATTTTGTTTCACATATATTACGAGTTTTGAGAAAATATCTCCATTTTCAAACAATAGAGCGAGAAAGTACGTGCGTAGTTTCGTACTATTTATTTAAAATAAAAATTTAACATAAACACAAAACTCACAATACATACACACATTAGCACTATTGGCAGATTACACATTCAAGCTGTTTTACGAATTTATTAATTCAAATATTTATTATGTTAAATTTGTTTGTTTTTAAAAGTAGTTTGTTTCTATGAATAATATCCGTAAGTTAATCGAAATGTAAGGGAAAATAATGATAAAAGTAAGTTTTAAGTAGATTCAACATGATTTATCTGGTGATAGAAAACAGATAAAATAATTGTGGAAGGGGGACAGAGGAATTATATCTGCATTGCACACGTTTGAGAGTGTATAGCACTCTCCTAATTGAGAATCAAACACACTAATTACACACAATTATGTGACTTTTATTCTTTAAAGTTAGAATCACATACATTAGAGCACACCAAACTATGTGATTTTTTCCTTCTCAAGCTAGTCAAACACACTAGAGCACATTAATACTGTGACCTCTTCCCTCTAAAGTTAATCTAACACACTAGAGTACACTAACCAATGTGACCTCTTTCCTCTCAAGTTAATCAAACACACTAAAGCACACTAATACATGTGACCTCTTCCTTCTCAAGTTAATCAAACACACTAAAGCACACTAACCTATGTGACCTCTTCCTTCTCAAGTTAATCAAACACACTAAAGCACACTAACCTATGTGACCTCTTCCCTCTCAAGTTAATCAAACACACTAGAGCACACTAAATGATGTTAAATTTTTCCTCCCACCAATTCTGAATCAAACTCACAAGAGCACACAAAGCTAAGTGAGTTGCATCCCCCCCCCCNTTGGAATAAAAAACAATAAATAGCACTTTAATTATTTGACCATTGCTCTCACAAGAGAGAATCTAGCACATTGTATAAAAAAAACACCTAGTTTTATATTTGTTCTAATGTCCAACTAACTATCCGGGCCCTTTTGAGGGTCTTCTGAGGGACCACTAATGGGATAATAAGTAAAGTAAGCTTGTAGTAGATCTAAAAACACACACACATATATATACATATATGGAGGGTAAATGATGAGCCAACCTTTTCTTTACAGCCAGCCTGGATATCTGTAATCACCTCCACGTCACCATCAAATCAAACAAGACGAGACCACCGGTGCCTACCACTACCAACTCAACAGAAAAAAAACCACCTTAAGGTAAGCACTCAATGTATGTTTTCACGTGAAATAATTTAATTATAACTTTTTTTTATCTTTTATTTGTATGTAGTACACTTTGTATGATATATTTACTTTTAAACACTCTAGATTGTATTCTAGGGAATTTTATGTTTCGTTTGTTAATCGAGTTTATTCCGATATTTACATATAACGATTCAAAGTTCTAAACTTATATATGCATATAGTAGTATCCATGTTAATTGTAAATATTTGAACCGTTTATTTATGATTCTAAGAATCCTACATTTTTCTAGATATAAACTTTATTGTGCACACTAGAAAAAGAGTGGGAACAGTTTTATGAGTAACTAATCATTTTGTTTGCAAATGAAAGCGTTGATAAAAATTTCTCATCCATAGTAAATATTAACGGCGCTGATAAAATATATTTCAAGTGTATTCCTGGCTTAACATTGAGGGCACAATTTACAGTTTATATGAGCAGGTGATAAAACATTATTTGAACTCTTAATAATGGTTACATTAAGTTATGTGGTTTAAACCATGTCGAAGGTTTATAATTTGCTTTATAAAATCAAATATTTCATACAAACTTGATAAGTATCTGAATGATAAAACTAACAATGTTTAAATTTAAAACAAAGAGAGATAAGATTGTAGAGGATCTCACATAGTACTAAACTGTTTTCACTTATAATTTTGTAAAACAAAAAATATTTTTTGTAATAAGATCTAGAAATTTAATATTACTAATTTTAGAAGGAATTATATAAAGATACATTTTTTAAAATCTATTCAATACCTCATAAATTTGAGTAACATTTTAATGATTTAAAAATCTTTATATTTGGTATGATTAAAGCCAATTTTGAATATATATATAGCTGTTATTAATCCTTAATTGTTCCAAAAAATTTCAAAATTAAAGAAAATACCATATGAAATAATTGTAAGCACATAAAAGTTTATAAAATTGTATTTAAGTGTTAAAATCATTTAATTATTTCTAGTCCGATACCTTAGATAAGTTGGTAGCGTGTTTGTCTACTAAGCTAAGGGTTCCGGGTTTGATTCCCAGTATGGCCAAAATAGTATCACTGCTAAAATTTGGATTAACCCTGTCACAGTTATGAGCTAACTGAAGGAGGCTGGATGTTGTGTGTGTGCTAGATTTTAGTTTTTAAGTCTTGTGCTGATATAATCAATAGTTTCTGAAAGCGAACGATAATCACCTTGAATAAATGTACCTAATCTACCTTTTAGAGTAAACCATGATTTATTGCACTTATTTAATTACCTCGCTGAATATTTCGTCGCCTTATTACCAGCTGTTGCAAAAATATTTTTAGATATTAATCTAAGTTTGAATCTTAAATCCAAATTTCACAATTTTTTTGCATAACATCAACATTTCGTGTACAAAATCTGTAATTTATATGCTCTTATTTCGATTGGATATTCACTATTTTAAACATTATATTTTTCGTGATAGAACCTAATGATACGTTTTGGATCACTGAGGTGTTTAGCTAAAGCTTTACCATTCCAACTATATTATAAAATTTTGGTTGGAATATAAGTGAGGTTGAAGCATATTAAATTTCATAAGGTGCAAAATCAGATAATGTGAAACTTATAGCATATGTATTAGGCCTACTAAATTCTCGAAATTTATAATACTCGCGTTGTCATTATAGATAGCTTAGACCTTTCACTTTCTCAAACCAGGATATTAATAACCACTGGGACAATGACTCTTGTTATCCTGGAATAAAAAGTTCAAGCTATTTTGAGACATCGGGCGTTCAAATACTACCCCTTCCCTATTTAATATTGTGTATTAAACAACTTTTTTAATATACTAGTGAAAGTAATAAATGAATATAGCCATTGCACAATTTAAAAGCTGTTTACTAAGATACATTTTATTAAGGCTATTTCTGATTGTTACCCCTTCCCTGAGGGCCCCTTGGTTGTTAAACCCCATAATTCAAACGAGAAAAGGTTACGACAGATAAAGGTGCAATCGGCACTGCTATTTGTTTTACATTGTTACGAAAGATAAAGGTGCAATCGGTACTGCTATTTGTTTTACATCGTTACGACAGATAAAGGTGCAATCGGCACTGATATTTGTTTTACATCGTTACGACAGATAAAGGTGCAATCGGCACTGTTATTTTTTTTTTACATCGTTACGACAGATAAAGGTGCAATCGGCACTGCTATTTGTTTTAAATCGTTACGACAGATAAAGGTGCAATTGAAACTGCTACCATGTTTTACATTGTTACTAAATATTAGCGGTAATAATGTTTAACACTATTACAAAATCTGGAGGTGAAATAATTACTCCTACGTGTTTAACATCAAAAGCTATTCAATAAATTTAACTAAATTAGTGTGTTTGTGTATGGTCATTGACCCCATACTTCATTACCTAGCTCCGAACACAATTCAATACAATTATCTTCGAGCAATAAGTGTCCCACGTATATCAAGAACGATCATATCGTATTTTAAGCCGGTAATGACGGATCCGATAGTGACCTTACGATGAAATTACGACGCCTGATGTTAAAGAGGTCAGCGTGATATGCAGCTCAATATAAATTTAGTCAAGGACACTAATAAACATTATCTTGTCGAAGAAGTCTGAAAATAAAATTTACTTTTAGAACCGCGTATAATTAACCGTTGTCACTCACTATACGTATAATCATGTACTAATGAAGTTTTGGTGCTAGATATAAGGAATAATATTTTTATAGGAAGTGTACCCTCATTTATGTGGAAGGAAAGTTAAAAACAATTTGAGAATAAAAAGAACCGCAGTACGCCACTACTGGTATTAGAACATCAATTTCACCACCATTGGCAGTCTAGTTTATTGCGTGAGTGAACTCTTAGACTATTCGACTAATGGGAAAAATTAAATTCCAATATTTTTTGTATTGTTTTCCAACCTAGGCATATATTAATTAAAATAGTATTAAGCACATTTACAAGTGGTGTGTAAGAGATTATGTTTGCGTAAAATTTAAAAAAGAGATTTATTTCTCCCAAACTCACACATTATACAAATTTGTCTTAACTTTAAGGATACCCGGTTCAGTGATCGAATGGTAAAAGAAGTTACTCATTTTAGGCTGTCCTGTTGATGATAGCGTTATCATATTTCAAATTCCAGTCAGGTCTACTGAATATTATTTTTCCTAAATTGTTTTTCACTCTATTTCCACGCAAATGAGGCTCTATTACATCTAAAAGGCATCCTTCCTTAACCCTACCCCATAAAGTAATTATCATTACAGGCATATAACCGGAACAGGACACTAAACACCGTGATAAAAAAAAACTTTATGGATTTTCTTGTCCTTTTAGATAAGGGTCTATAATAGTATTTAAAAGAAGTGTAGAAGACCCTGGTTTGATTCTTTACAGTGACGACAATCTTAGTCACTATAGTAAGAATATAAAATCTGAGTCATCTTATCAAATTATTAAATATCTAGCAGAAAGGTGATGGCCTGTGGTATATGTAATGAGAAAATGTAATTATTAGTAGCTTCTAGGTTGTGTACTAAAATTTTTGTTTGGTTTTTAAAGTGAACGTTGGGTACTACAATGAAAGTAATGCAAGTTCTCTAGGGCAAATTTGATTTGGTTCTATTTCATTTTGTTTACGTTGAAGGTCGGATGACCCAGACTCGATGACGTCACCGATAAAAGATTTAACCAATGGTGGAAAGGAAAGGGAGTATTACGGGGCCTTGGTAGGGTTGCTGGGTATAAGGAGAGGAGTTTGAAATCAAATATTCATGCTATCACGAAGCAACTAGCGGTTAACCTAGCTTACACCCCCCCTCCCCACTCTTTTAGGAAGTGTAGGTCGGTCATTGTTTGAACATAACCTCTACCTACAACCCCCTAACCAGTCCACTCCTTCAATAAACCTTTTTGACCTTCATACGTAATATTCGCTCTGATTAAAGTTATCTGCTTACTGCCCATGGATAAGGTGAGGCTTTTGGAATAAGTTCAATAGCAGAGTGGGATATGTGCGACTACTAGATTATTTTGGAAATAAAAGGTTATCTTTGAACGGAATTACCCAGGTCTCTGCCCTTGAATAAATTATAAGAATGATACTTATCTTAAAGACGTAATTCAACGTTCTGAAATTAAATTTAATAAATATTAATCTTTAGGCGCGTGAGCTATATATTTAATATTTAATATTTATTTAAAACCAAGCTTCAAATCATCCATCATGTCAATATAAAAACAAATGATTTTTTTTACTTTTTTTTTTTTAAATACAGTCCTACCATCACTGTATAGCCCCCTCCCTCTTTTTATCCTCCCTCCTATTTTCATCTCATTCCTCTTTCCTCACCCCTACCCACGGACCCCTTCACCAACCCCACTTTCCCTTCAACTTTTTTTTTCCAACGACTATATAATATACTATCGACATTTTTATGAGGAATAAATTAAATTTTTAAAATAAAATATAGCCTATGTTACTCGCTGATAATGTAGCTTTATATTGGTGAAATAATCTTTAAAATCGGTCCATTAGTTTTTGAGTTTATCCATTACAAACAAAAAAACAAAAATTCACATCTTTCCTCTTTATAATATTAGGATGGATTCAGTGCTATCTTGTATTTAACTCTCCTTTCGCCGTGAGAGTGGTATAGTGAGAGCGGATAGTGTCTGAAGCAGACAAGGTATAACTCCAGTGCTGATAGGTAGTCTATGAGTTTGAGTATTACGTCGGTCATAGATAGACCTGAATGTCAGTGTTGGAAATTGACACTTCAGCCGGTGTTTGGCGACGCTTGAGAGGGAGTTGACAAATAACGGTCCCAGGTTTATTGTCCTTAAACGTGACTTTTTTTTCTCTAAGGAATCGTGTCTTAATATTTATTCGGGATATACACATGTATACCTAATAATAATGATAATGTGTCAAGGATGAATACGGTGGAATTTAGAGGAAATGAACCCGAATCTGCGGGGAGAGAGAACATGAATTTTTTTTTTTAGGTAAAATCAAACATGGTACACCCAATCGGGATACGATCCTCGATCTACCTGACTTTATAAGTCTCGATTGCGAAAGTGATGCCTTAGAGCATGCGGCCACTGAAACGCGGTGAGCTATATAGTGTTTTTGCTAAGAAAACCTTATAAGTCAACAATCAAGTTTTCAAACTTTTCGGGTATGACATTGTTTTCTAGATTATCTATTAAAATAAGGCAGGCAATAAAATAGTTAAATATTCTCCCACGATAGTTATTCCATTTTTTGCTTAAGCTCCAAACCACTAAAAAAAAAAGTTAATTATTATAATCGTAGATTTGTAATCTTCAGGATAACGCCAAGCTTTTGTAAATTCATCAACGGTAGATTTGAGATACGTGACCTTTGTTGAAATAACCTAACATCTTATAAGGATTTCTCCACTCATTACACTTTATACCAGTTTTGATATATTTTTCTCCAGTCCACCTCATAAGAACATATCCCTATCTTAAGCTAGTTATATCCAGTCCACCTCATAAGAACATATCCCTATCTTAAGCTAGTTCTATCCGGTCCACCTCATAAGAACATATCCCTAATCTTGAGCTAGTTCTATCCAGTCCACCTCATAAGAACATATCCCTAACTTGAGCTAGTTCTATCCAGTCCACCTCATAAGAACATATCCCTATCTTGAGCTAGTTTTATCCAGTCCATCTCATAAGAACATATCCCTATCTTAAGCTAGTTCTATCCAGTCCATCTCATAAGAACATATCCCTATCTTGAGCTAGTTCTATCCAGTCCACCTCATAAGAACATATCCCTAACTTGAGCTAGTTTTATCCAGTCCATCTCATAAGAACATATCCCTAACTTGAGCTAGTTCTATCCAGTCCACCTCATAAGAACATATCCCTAACTTGAGCTAGTTCTATCCAGTCCACCTCATAAGAACATATCCCTAACTTGAGCTAGTTCTATCCAGTCCACCTCATAAGAACATATCTCTAACTTGAGCTAGTTTTATCCAGTTCATCTCATAAGAACATATCCCTATCTTAAGCTAGTTCTATCCAGTCCACCTCCTAAGAACATATCCCTATCTTAAGCTAGTTCTATCCAGTCCATCTCATAAGAACATATCCCTATCTTAAGCTAATTCTATCCGGTCCGCCTAATTACATCCTATCCCTATCTTGAGCTAGTTCTATCCAGTCCACCTCATTACACCCTATACATATATTGAGCTAGTTATATCCAGTCCACCTCATAAGAACATATCCCTATCTTAAGCTAGTTCTATCTTGTCCACCTAATTACATCCTATCCCTATATTGAGCTAGTTCTCTCCAGTTCACCTCATTACATCATATCCCTATCTTGAGCTAGTTCTATCCAGTCCACCTCATTACATTATATCCCTATCTTAAACTAGTTCTATCCGGTCCACCTAATTATATCCTATTCCTAACTTGAGCTAGTTATAGCCAATCCACCTAATTACATCCTATTCCTATCTTGAGCTAGTTCTATCCAGTCCACCTCATTACACTATATCCCTAACTTGAGCTAGTTCTATCCAGTCCCCCTCATTACACTCTATCCCTAACTTGAGCTAGTTTTATCCAGTCCACCTCATTACACTCTATTTTTATTTTAAGCTCGTTCTATACACTCCATCTCTTTACACCCTATCCCTATCTTGAGCTAGTTCTATCTTGTCCACCTCATTACATCATATCCCTATCTTGAGCTAGTTCTATCCAATCCACCTCATTACATTATATCCCTATCTTAAACTAGTTCTATCCGGTCCACCTAATTATATCCTATTCCTAACTTTAGCTAGTTCTATCCAGTCCCCCTCATTACACTCTATCCCTAACTTGAGCTAGTTCTGTCCAATCCACCTCATTACACCCTATCCCTATCTTGAGCTAGTTCTATCCAGTCCCCCTCATTACACTATATCCCTAACTTGAGCTAGTTCTATCCAGTCCACCTCATTACACCCTATCCCTATCTTGAGCTAGTTCTATACACTCCATCTCGTTACACCCTATCTCTATCTTAAGTTAGTTATATCTAATCCACCTAATTACACCCTTTCTCTTTCAGGTCCATTCTTATCATATACTCCCTTCTGCTTCTAGGTTTTCCAAATGGTCCCTTCCCAGTCAATATGTTTACCAATTAACTCCCTGAACACGGTTCTATTTACTTGCATTCGCTCTGTATATCCTTCCCACCGTAGCCTACTAAATATTATTAGACGAAGAAAATTTGGTGTTGAGTATAGGGTATACATAACTCATCACTATGTAACTTTCTCCACGCACCCCTATATTCATCCCTTTTTTGGATCAAATATCTCCCTAAGTTCCGTGTTTTCGAAAATCCTAAATTAATTGTTGTCATTAAAGGTAAGATACCACGTTTCACACCCAAAGAGAATCCCCAGTAAAAATATTATTTTGTATATTCAAGTTTTGTATTCCTTGAAACCACATATTGACCAAGTAATATATGTACACATTATGTTATTGATTATTTAATAACCCATTGAGATCGATGGGTCAGAATAAAACACCTTGTAGACCACACCGGCCTTAAGGTAGGATTTCCTGGGTGCGTCTGCGACCAGTGACCGGGCTGGTATTCATAGTTTGTTATGCGGCCAGTTCCTTTGAGACTACTGCGACTGGCGACCAGATTGCACGTTCAGCGTATTTACATTGCGACTGCGTATACCAAGCAAACGTGTGTTTTAAGTATAGTTGTATTTAGTTTCGTGTTTTGATACTTGATAGGTCTGGTTTTGTAAATGGTCCAAGATTTATCCTCAGAAGAGGGCTGATATTTAATTGAAAATGCTGCGAAGAACCCCTCAATTTTTTACTTATCTTTTCCAGTGTACATAGACCAACATGTAAGAAGTAATCTAATTTTCTGACAAAGTGTTATAGTTGAGGCTAACACTATTACATTGTAACACGGAACATTAAATAAAACACAATTGAAAAATTCTGATAACCGAGCAATGATCTGTACTCATCATAAAATAACCTAAGACTGGCTACCATCGAGACGCATTTAGAGAAACACTTTATCCCGCGCCTGCGACTCGCCCCGCCCCCTGTCTGTGGTCGCAAACGCGAGACGCGAGTCGTGCAGAGGGAATCTTAAGTCCAGGCGTAAATTTCTCAATATTCTTGATAGACAGTCATGGGGGAGTTATGGATTAAAAAATACCAGTCGGGCGTTCTGAGGTGTGTTTTTTCATTAATAGTTCCTCACTATCTTTCCACGGAACTAAAGCAGCATTATAAATATTTTCCTAATATATTATTGTTGGTTAGTTGGTTATTAAGACATTTCTAACACCCTAAATGTATACTAATGCGTAAAAATTCCACGATATTAGCCAGAAATTGAGCCATACCAGCCAATATGCCACCGCTTGTTGGTGAAGATATTTCCAAGATGCCGGATGAGAGGTTGCCGCGTGGTCAGTACATAAACTCTACCCCCTTTAATCTCAGTTTTCTAGACCTGAACTGCTACTTTCGTTAGTCGATTAGCTCCTTATTTGTCCTCATGACACCGTTCAATTAAATCTCTTTTACACAGAACTAGATTTTTTCAACAAATATTACAATTTAAGAAAACATTTGTGTGTTTTAATTGNATATATATATATATATATATATATATATATATATATATATATATATATATATATAATAGTTTTAATGGCATTAGTGTTGAATGGATTTGAAAAGGGTGTCAGATTACGAAACCTCAATCCTCCCCCAATTCACTCACCACTATTCAACTGGTTATATAACATTGGTGCACGCCATTTTTTACTGGATATACACTTCATTAAGTTTGCACACCACATTAGAACACCCAACATTTTGACGTAGCTTTGGGAAGTTGTACATATAACAATTTTTCCACATACAGAAATATAGATCCTCTTTTGGCAGGTAAGAGGATGCCTAGAACATGACGTTTATTCTCGTGTGACATAAGGTGGATCACGAACGTCACAATAGCAATTGTCATCGATCGGGCGGTTATTTCGGGGTAGCAAACATCTCGTGACCTATACAGTAAATGATCGTAGTGTTCATTTCACAAGACTATCCAATTTTTTTTTTTTATCGAAAATAGTATTCTCAAACTCTTATTCGTTCAAAAATAGATTTCAACCTGTTTTAAATATTGGATTTTTAACGAGTTTGAAATTTTGTAAAATATGGGTAATCATTAATTTTAGGAAATATGTTTTTTAATTCTTACTTTTAATAGCTTAGTTAATGCTATAAGGATGAGATGTGCATCCATAACTTAATAATGTTTCCATTTTATTAAAGTGCAGATATTTGGTATTTAATATATTAAATTTATTGATTTTTATAAATTAATAATTTTTCAACCTTCAGATGATATTGGGTATTTTGTTTAAAACCAAAGAGGGCTACTAAATAGATAATTTTATAATTTTATTACTTCATGGCACAAAACATATACCATAGCTACTAATTATTTGCATTTATCCATGACAAATCATTAAAATAAATATATGTTGAAAAATAAATTTATTTCATATTTGGATATACTTTACAGACCATGTAAACTTGGTATTATGTCCTTATAGATATATTCCGCTCTTTGTAAACAATATATTAATATAAAAGCGGGTTAACTTAATTTATTAAGATAATTAATACTATTAGAGTTAATTGACATTATATATAGAGAGAATAAACAATAGCTAAATACACATAATATTTAGTATAGATATATTATTTTTTTATTTAAGAAAAAGAGTATCACGTGTATGAAGGAAAAAGAAAGCTAGCATTCAACCAGTGCTTCGTAATTACAGACACCCGAAACTAAATCGTAATACAGACCATTCGAACAGGTAAATTTGCTAGCAGTGTAGGCCCCGTTAGTGACCGAACAGTAGTAAAACACCTGACAGTTGCTAGAGTCCCTAACATATCCTTCCGCGGAGCAAATATCTGTTGACACCACACCTGAGGTCACACCAGATGCCACTGTGCTGTTTACACCTCCATCATTGGAACTACCGGTGACGGCAGTGGCTGTGGGGGTGGTCGAAGTGGTCTTCCCTTCGTTACCACCCCCGTTGAATACCTTGTTGACGGCACTGATGAGAGGGAAGCTGTAACCGTAGCAAAACCCGTGAAAGTCGTCGGTCTCTAAACTCCAGAACATACCCCCTCCTAAACCGTTGGCGATGATGTACTCTGACTTAATCTTGATGGACTCAACGTTGTCGTAGCCCACCCATTGGTTCCCTGAGTAGGCGTAGGGTACCTTCTGCTCGTCGTCCCAGACGATGGTCCAACCCCCGGCGCTGAATTTCTCGCAGAGCTCGTTGAACCCGAGGAAACCTGACGTGGCGGTGTAAGGACCGGCGTTGCCGCCATCGCTCACGGCAGCTCCCACGCCGTTGTTGCTAGAATCAGTCAGGGTGAATGTGCGCCCGTAGGTACCCATGCCCAGTACGATCTTCGCCGGGTCTGCACCGAGGTTAATCCAGTTCTTGATGGCGTAATCCACGTTCAAGGTCAGTTCAGTTTCTGTCCTGTCAACGGAACTGACGTAAAGCGGCGCGTTCTGCCCAGTGATGCCGTCCCAAGATCCATGAAGGTCGTATGTCATCACGTTGATGAAATCAAGATAAGTAGACAGTGCTGGGACGTCGTAAGCGGTTGCGACTGAGGCTGCTCCAGCCGCTACGGCGGCAGTAAGGAGAAGACCTAACTCGTCAAACTTTGATCTGAGTTCTTTCAGGAGCTTGGAGAAGGCCTCTTTGTCGGTTGACGCTCCACCACGTAGCCCCGGGTACTCCCAGTCAAGATCAAAACCGTCGAACCCGTATTTTATGACAAAGCTGACGACGTTGTCAACGAACGTCGCACGTAAAGTGTCGTCGTTCATGACAGCAGAGTACTTCTCTGAACCTTCGTTCCATCCGCCTATGGCTACCAGAGTTTTCGCCGTGGGGTTGGTATTGGTCAGGTTATTGAAATGACCGAAGGCGTTTTTCCCCCAATTGTCGGCGATATCGTTATATTCGTCGAGAAGTACTACCTCACCGGCTGTCGATATACCCACAAAAGTGTAGATGAAGTGGGTGCAGAGGTCGGCCTGGATGTTCGCTACGTCGAACTTCCCCGTGCCGTAACGGTAGGTGGCCCAACTTCCATAGTAGCACACGATCTTCAAGTCTGTGGCGTCGACGGTTGACGGGACTTGGCACAATGCAAGACTTGACAATACAACTGATAACCAGATATTCATAGTGACCACAAGAAAAAAAAGAATGGACTGACTTTGCTAACGTTCCCCGTTATATACCGGTCCGCTTCAGCCTGAACAATCATAAATCTTTCTTCACCAAACAAACAGGTGGATCTTCTTGGGCAATAAAATATTATTTATTTAATTCCTTTGAAATGCACGAAGTCCATGTGTACATAAAGATAATCTTTAACTTCCTACTAAAAAATAATTCTATACAATCTCTTATCTCCACTTATAAAAATGGGTTTTCCTTTGTCTTACAACATTGCTTTAATGATATTTTATTTTTTCAGAATGTATGTATAAAAACATAATCCCTCCTGCAAATACATTTATCGCAACAGTAACCCTATTATTTATTATATTTTGTTGCGTGTCTTACTATTTCAAAAGATGAATGGATGTATAAATTAATATGGTATGACCGTTAAGGACTCAATGAAGTAATTGATTAAAGTAGAGCTTATGATTAAATCGATCACGTGATGTACTATCTCAGCTGCACTATAATGAATGAAAACTAAAATTTATATAGAAACTAAAATTCAACCAGTAATATATTTAAAAATGCCAATGGAGTTATTTCCTTATTTGTATTACAGCGCCTGTGACGTTGAATATGTAGGCCTACACTTCGATTTGTACAATATTTTATAATTTGAAAATCAGGTGACCTGGTGGTCTAGGGGTAAGGTGTCAGACTTCTATGCTGGCGGCCGGGGTTCAATCCTCGGTCCCGGCAAAGATTTATTTGATTACTAAACCCTTCCTTCACCTCTGACAAGACATCTTGTAAATGTGGGGAATGCCAGGCCTCCACCGTGGTTCGGATTCCACGTTAAACTGTAGGTCCTCCATTTCATCTCACAATCACCCCACCATTACACATTAGCGTAAGTGCGTATAACCCGAATGGGTAGTAAGACGCGGTGCTAATAATAATAATAATAATAATATAATTTGAAAACTTATTTCCTGCACTGTATTTTAATACCCGTTTGGGCTATATAAATGTATTAATTATTATAATGAATAGGGATTAGGAACGTAGAATCTTAAAGTAAATGTACTCGTATTTGAGTGGAGGGAGGGATGTAAATTATTTCGGATAAAACTAACCCTCATTGTAAACTACAGGCATTCGAACTCTTATCTCCTCGTCACCAAAATTCAGTCGAACACGAGGGTCACACGTTATATCATGTAACCACCGATTTGGGTAGCAATGATTATCTTAATATGTTTCATGATTTAAATTGTATTATAAGAAATAAAACGTTCGTAAAAATTTAGAATATATCCAATATGGATTTTTTTTGTTTAAAAATAGATGAATTTTACATCTTTAAAATAATGTGTTCACTATCATCCACACTTTAATACAGTGGTGGATCGTAGCTAAAATTAGGAGGGGGTGCTGCTCTAGAAAAATTTTAGCCTTTGTTTTAAAATTGCGTAAAAGGAAAAAAAACATGTATAAAAATAAAATTTATTCAGGAACTTGATAAATCCTTAACAAACAAAAAAACATGTTTTACTTACTTTAACTTAAATTGTTACACTTCAAACTTGATCTATTCATTTAAAAATGAAATGCATTCATCTTATTTTAATTTGCGCAAACAGTTCATTAATTTTTTCCTTGATCTCTGGATGACAATTGAGAAAAATTTTCTCCATTGAAAGTTCTGCAAGCGCATTTAGTCTTTCTGTTGAATAAAAGAACCGAAAATGAATTAATTAAATAGAATTGCTGGAAGCAGAATAAAAATCTAATTCTTCACTCTTCTACACTTTATCACATTCAAGAATATGGAACACGGTTTTTAAGCACAATCTTCCTTCCATCATCACGCCAGAGCTGGCACTGCGAGAGCAACAGTGCTCTCTCTACCTGGATCTTCCGCCTTCCTCCTCACCCCCTCCTATGTACGCATGCGCACAACAGTCAAACACTACTTCGCTGGCACTGTGAAACGCACAGTTTCATACAAAGATTTTTGTATCTTTTTCATAAACTGGGGGATGGCTACTGAAGTACTGATATTATGATTAAGGAATATATATTGTACTACAAAAATAAATAAAGAGATAAAGAAAAAATGACTCATTATATTAAATGTTATCGATAATATCAAGTGGAAATAGAGGGTGCTGCAGTTCCACAGTACCTATACACGAGCCGCAACTGCGTTAGTATTTGGACTTAATCACTTTAGAGGATGATATCAAAGACCCTTTTATTATTGTAAATTCTGCTTCTGTGGCAGCGTGGTTTAAGGTGTCACTATCGTAATAGACTAGACTGCTGATGATGGTGAGACTGGGGTTAGAATCTTGGTCGAGTGTACTGAGGATGGTTTTTCCGAAATTATTTTCCACTCTCCTTCTACAAAAATGTCGGTAAAACTTACTTCCTAATCCCTAAAAGATCATTATCGTAATTAGTTAATAAGAGTATAGCCCAAACCTATAGTAAGATGTGCTATAAAAATAAAGTAAAACGCCCCTAGAGGTGTTTTTCTTATCGAAAAAACTATGCTAAGCGACTTACCATGTAGATCACGTTTTAACACATACTTTTAGTAAAATCAATAGTTTTTTCAAAAACTCCAATATTTAAAATGATTTGTCATTAAAATACCCTTGATTTTAGAGATTGAATTAAACCTTGACTTACTCTTAAAGCTATGACTATAAACATCCAAATATAGAGTTTGAACGAAAGCCAAGGAAAAACCGACCATCATGGGGTCTGACATAACTATAAAAAAAAAAACTTTTTTTTTTAATTAAGGGCCACAAAAATTCGACTAATTATTTTATAATCTAAGAGATCAAATTTTGGGCACGATTACAATAATTTCTCTATTTGATAATATAGACACGAAAAACAAATATGTTAAACCACATTTAAAAAAAAAATTCTGTAAAATCAAATCAATATCGAATTTACTTGGTTGGAGCAGTCTCTTTAAACCATCCACACCCGACGTTGTTATGGGGGCAATTCGTAGTACACCGCTTACCAAGCAATCTCCTTAAAACCATGGTATAACGAGGCCCGATAAGTAGAAGGCGTTACGAGGTACGTTTGTCTCAAGTCTCTCAACTACTCCTTCCCATAACTCCTTTCTCACCATCCAATTCTTGGAGCCTAATTATCCTCGTTGAGAGTCCTTCCCAAGAGGGCCGTCGGTTACTGGAGGAAGGAGTTCCTTTCTGTTTCAGGCCGCAAGATGACGCCGCCATTCGTCTAGGCCGTTTGCCTCGTATAGCACAACGCTCTCTCTGTACGTCTCTAGAGGTTTTCTAGAAGAAAAGGGGGTAAGGGGGGAAATTACCCCCCCCCTCCTACTCCCCCAAAAACCTTCCCATTCATTGCTCAACCGCAGCATGGCTACCTTCGTCTTTTCCGGTTGCTAGTGTTCACGTCGGACGTGGTTGGCAGTTCTTGGCAGTTCTTGTTGTCAAATAGGAAGAAAGTGTAATGGTGTAGTACCTTGATAAACGTTCAAGTTTTATGATTACCTGAAACCGAAAAAAAAAGGTTTTCACGATTCCGTCTTTGCTTGTCTGTCTCTCGGGCTAGAGCCAAAACTATTTTACTGATTGGGCTAAAATTTCATATCTAGGGTGTTCATAAGGTCCCACCGAAGGATTTTTGAAATTAGATATCTAGCCTTCAATTTAAAGGTTGTTTGCTGAAGTGCAAAAAAGAAATAAAAATTGATTTTATCAAAACTCGCTCTAACGATTTTGATTAAATTTGATATCAAAAAACTGTTTAAAATTGTAACCAAGATATAATTTTTTATTTTCTTATGATAATTACGTTGAGGGAACCTTACACAAAGGAGAAAGTCTGTGCGGTTCACCGTTACCATTTATTTTTCTACTTCAAAAGGGGTGACCAGGTGGTCTAGGGGTAAGGTGTCAGACTTCTGTGCTGGGGTCCGGGGTTCAATCCTCGGTCCCGACACAGATTTATCTGATTGCCAAACCCTTCCTTCACCTCTGACAAGACGTGTATTAACCACAACTTGCGAATGTGTGGAATGCCAAACCTCCACCATGGTTCGGATCCCACGTTAAACTGTAGGTCCTCCATTTCATCTCACAATCACCCTACCATTACACATTATCGTAAGAGCGTATAGCCCGAACGGTTAGTAAGACGCAGTTCTAATAATAATAATTAATAATAATACTTCAAAAGTGTATTTTGATTTCTTCAAAGATGGTGTGTATGAAGTACACTTTATATTAGAAGCAAAACCGATTCTATTAGGCCTATATGAAATATCAATACCAAAATTAAGATTGAAGTTTTTTTTTTTTTGTTAAATGTTTCATACGATATCAATTATTGTATTGTGACTATTTATATAATTTTATGTATTAGAATCTTGTAGAAAATGTTTAATTTCACAATATTTCATTCGAATCGGATAGATCACGTTAAGATTGTCTGACACCTAGTTAAGTCGGTAGTGGGCCTGGCTACTGAAATAAGGGTCCAGGCCTCGATTTCTGGCATGGCCAAAAAAAATGATAGTTCGTATAATGTGTGTTCCCTTTCACAGTGGTTAGTTAGCGGCTGGGGTCCAGGTTTTGTGTCTCTTAAAGATTTAAGTTAGTTTTTAAGTAGTGTGCTGAAATAATCAATCAGTTAAGAACGTGCACGTTAAATACCTCAAATAAAATAAAGCTGTAAAGATTAAGTTGTAATGTCTAGGTTAGTACGTAACAACTAATTATGGCATCAATTGAACATAAATTTAGTTTTTTTTACTGTCAAAATTTGTATAGCCGAGGTTTCGTAAATATTGAAACAATTTTTTTTAAAAGCAAATTTGAAGCATATATTTTCAAAGCCAATTCAAAGTTTCCAAGATTTTCCCACGCCTAGCTGAAATAAAGCAAAATTAAATAAATTTTAGGATACATTTTTCTAGACACACAAATGTGCACACACATGACAATATCTACGAGTTTATCTAACTCTCTGTTCTAAGAGTCGGTATCAAATATGTCTACTGAATTAGTGGGTCAAGATTGAACGAAAACCTACACTTCACTAATATGTATATGCGAAGCTTTGAAATTTCGACTTAGTTTCGAAAAAAAATTCCGGTTTTCACATTTAAAAAGCTTTCCCAATCAAAACATAGGCACCTAAAATACTTAATTTATGTTAAATTAATGCCATTCTAATATACTATATAAATTACAAATCATTATTCATATAGAAATAATCTAAAGTAATTGAACTGTAACTGTAAATGGATCAGTCAGAATAAAACAAAATAACTACAAATAATTTTAATAAATATATTCCCCAAGCAAATTTAGTATATATACTCTATAAATGACCACAATGTAATGTTTTTTCAGGGATATTTTTTATTTTAAAACATACTTGACTTTCGATTCAGCTATGAGAATTTTTGACTTTCGAGCTCACTTCGGATTGAAATAATGTAAAAAATACTATATGTGTTTAATTATTCTTGAAGTAAGATATTAAAGATTTCATAATTTATCAATAATTATTTTGTATTTGTAAAGTATTTTCATGTATAATATCAAGTAAAACCGGAACTGTACTTTTATTTAATATATATTTGTCGTACTTTTATTTAATATATATTTGTTAGTAAGTTCTTAATTTGTTTTTCTATGTTGTACTTGGTTAGTTATTAAAATTGTCTTTGAAATATGGTTAAATTGGTACTTGTGGCTACTTTTTGATATAACTTTTTTTATTTGCGAAATACTTCGCATACATTTAATATCAACAACATAATGTTTGTTGTAAATAATTTTTGTATAAATTTAAGTTTTTTTTCAGAGGTTTCTATGTAGTACAAATCTTTAGTTAGAGTTGTTTGAGGCGTTATATTTGGTGGATGTACTTTTCTAACCTTTTAACATTGCTAATTTCTATTAAGGTGTTACACAAATTAACCAAACAATAAACAAATGTCACTGTATTAATATTAATCGTAATTTATCTTTGGATTTGAGATTGGAATTTATATTCTAGTGTCTCCTTTCTTTTAGAAAAGGAAATAACCTATCAATGAATTAAAATGCTTAAATAATTCAAGTTTGTTTTATCAGTTTTAATGTTTGAAAATTTTGCACACCTCTAAAATTTCACCAAATTTCATCTTTACATCTCATCAAAAAGCACTAAAGATTCTTTGGTCAGATATACACACACACCATTAAATTTTTAATATAGATGTTGATATAATAATGCTTGCTTGTGTGGCAGTCATCTGCAAATTCTTCTTAAGGTGAAATGTTATGGAATGGAAAGCTAAGGGCAGTATTTTTTTTTTGTAATTTTTATAGAAAAAAAATTAACATTTTGCAAAATAAATTAAGTATTTCCCAATAGAAATTTAGAGCTTAGTTTTCTTCATATATTAATCTCATAAATTCTTAAATATCTGTCATGGATGTCCTAGAATTTGATGAAGAATTTTTTTTTTTTTTTTTTGAAAAGTGTATCATCTAATGACTCCATGCTTATGCCAGATATTCAACAACTGTTGCGATTATAATGTGTAGAAAGTTAATCTCTATGTTTATACCAGAGAAATAAATGATTAATTTTGCCGAAAACAAGGGTTGGTTTTAAAAGCTACAAATACAGTGACCTTTTCTTACTTAACTCTCCATCCCATCTTAATAAATAATACACTTGTTCCAGCGGAAAGCACAATCTGAATAAAGATTGTAATGGAACCTAGTTGATCTGATACGGAATGTGTACAAGTTCTTAGCAGAGAATTTCAATTTCTGAAACTAAATCCGCCTCTTCTAAACCTACCCCTCTACCCTGGTCCGCTAGTTAGATAATAGAAAGTTACAAGATAATAGGAATAAAAGGGCCAACATATGGGTACACTATTATCAGACAAGGAGTTACATTAAGAGTAGTCTGGAATTAGATAGAAGGGTGGATGAGAGGGCTGGGGAAGTAAATTAAACCCCTAAACTTCCTCCGAAATAGTGGAAAGGAGGGTGGGGTTCTTACAGGAACTCCAAACTCTCCAGTCATATCATTGTACGCAAATTTCAGGTTGAGTCTTTATTAACCCACGCAGTCGAAGAGAAAAGAGGGATAGAAGTGAGCACTGCTTTAAAATGAATACCCAACCCCTTTTCTCAAAAATGTGTGGTTGTTTTAGCAATGTGAGGATTTTGAAATCAACAGTCAGGAGATCCATGCTGACCGTTCTAAAGTAAAAATTATTAATTTAGTTTTGTATTTAAAATGTATTATCACTTGCATTGTTTAATATAGCATGATTCTGGAAGGAAGACACTTTTTTAAAACAACAGTTATATCTTTGAAATACATGTTGAAAGTTGTAATAAGGAAGCAGTTTAAACTATGATTATAGAATTCAATATGAAATATTAATTGCTATAAAGATATACAGTTATATCATTTTTCAGTCAACATTAATAATATTTTACACTCGCTTTGGTGGCCGCATGGTCTAACGCGTTACTCTCTTGTTGGACTAGACTGCCAAAGATGGGAAAATCAGATGTACTGGGGGTGGTTTTCCCTAAATGGTTTACCACTCTCTTCCTACTCAAATGCAGGTTTTAGCGATTAGGAGGGTATAGGCTTATGTGCTAGTTACGTTAGTATTTTTAGGGTTTAGGTAAGCTATATTTAAAGGAAATGTAACCACATTTGCTTGGAGGGAGAGTGAAAACACGTTTAGGAAAAACCACACTAATTTCACCCGATCGAGATTTTAGTTTCGATCTCCCCACTATCGGCAGTCTGGATTACTACGATACTAGCACGATAGACCCCGCGATAGACCCCGTGGCCAATGAAACAGGTTAGATGATTATTAAACTCTTGCATTCAATCGTGTTCTTTGGGAACTTCTAAATTGTAAGTCCCTAGTCTAACGCGTCACTCTCGAAAAAGTTTGGGTTGCCCGTGACGGTGAGAGCTGGGTGTATTGAGGTTTTTTTCTAACTAAGGCTGTTTCACTTTAGCCCGCAAATGCAGATACATTTCCTTTGTACTTAAATTTTGTCATCCTCCCTCCAATAGTGTATATATACTCAAGTCCTGAACTGGTAGTAAGACGCTGTGGATATATATAAAAAAAGTTTCAACTCCTAGAATTTTTAGAGGTTTAGAATTTCAAGTCAAATGAGCGGATGGTGAGAATTAATGTTTTCTAATGAATTTTTTTAAATATAATTTTTATATTGTATTAAAATTTACAGCTCTTGTGTTATATATTCATACAAAACATAATCTCTCAACAATAAATGTAAAATATACGATAAGGCTTAGTATTACTTATTGTGTAGCAGTTTTGTCATAAATAAAATTAAAAATTAATCAAATTTATAGCTTCTTGTTATCTAAATTCATGTTTTGAAGGTTTTAGTTTTACGGTTTAAAAAAACCCTGGGAGGTTTCTATTTTTCGTAATATTTTGCGAAAGATGCAAGAAATGCCAATTCGTTTTTTCTTTCTTAGCTATCTATATCCTGTTGTTTCAGTTAGTAATCATTAAAATTATTAAGATAAAACTATTTTTTAATGGTTTGTAAATAACCATAATCATATCTTTATAGTGGATATGATTACATATACGAAAAGATGAGTAAAAACCTCACCATTTTAATGTCATATCTTAATGAATATCTTAAGTCGCCGGTATGTTGTCTTCAAGAGCCTGTTTTAATCCCCAGATAGCGCTTAGATAGGTAATACAGCTCAAACCAGGCGTCACGTTGAGGTAAGATATCCTGTATTCTACTTTGGAAAACAGTTTTAACAGATACCAAGGACATTTTTTTTTCTCTCAGCACTGCGTCTTAATATCAGTAAAACGCATATGGGCTAATAACTCTATTGAGCTAGGAATGAGGAAATTTGAATTTAGAGTAAGTGTACCCGCATTTGCGTGACAATACGATTTTATAAATACCACCCTCAACGCACCCGACTGGGATTAGAACCCAACTCTTCCCGTCATTAGGAATCTAATATAGTGTGAAAGTGATGCCTTAGGCTATGCGGTTACCGAAGCAGGCACCAAGGAAATCGCTTTATCAACTTGTTTAAAAAATACAAAATTATTTAAATAATACATTTGTTAAAAAAATATATTTACTTCAATTCACTACACTTCACATCACTGTTGACAAGCAGTGAATAATATTATAATAATATTTAGCACCACGTCTTACTACCTGTTCGGGTTATACGCGTTTTAAATACTAATTACGCTAATGAATTAGGAATTAGGAAGGTTGAATTAAAGGAAATGAACCCTCATTTGCGTGGAAGAAGAGTGGAAAACCATTTAGGAAAAAACACCCCCAGTTCACCCGACCGAGATTCGATCCTCGATCTCCCCATCCTCAGCAGTCGAGCTCAACTACGCCACCGAGGCGGGTGTGAATAATATAATTATAAAACCAAATGTATATGCAATTTCTGGTTCAAGAGTTATCGTGTATCTCTTTTCTGAAAATAATCGGGTGTTAGATGAGCTCTTTTAAGTAAAGGTGTTCTATTTCATACTTTTAGAATCCATGATTGAATTTTTTTTTTTAACACTTCGTCTTAACAAACATCCAGATTATCAGCATGGTTATAATAAGAGATTAGGATTAGGAAAAGTATAAATGGGTTAAATTGTAGGCCTACTATAATTTGCATGTATTATTATTATTATTATTATTATTATATTATTATTATATTATTATATTATTATTAGCAGCACCGCATCTTACTACCCGTTCGGGTTATACGCACTTACGCTAATGTGTAATGGTAGGGTGATTTTGGGATGAAATGGAAGACCTACAGTTAAACGTGGGATCCGAACCACGGTGGAGGCCTGGTATTCCACACATTCACAATTTGTGATTAGTACACGTCTTGTCAGAGGTGAAGGAAGGGTTTGTTAATCAGATAAATCTGTGCCGGGACCAAGGATTGAACCCCGGACCCCCAGCACAGAAATCTGACACCTTACCCCTAGACCACCAGGTCAACAAATTTTCATGTAGACACAGCTGTAAACTATTTAGGAAAATAATACCACAGAACAAACGGATGGGATTAGAATCCCAACCTTGTAGTCACATGAAAATTAACTAGGTTGAGACGGACGTCTTTGTCCTCGTGCCCACCGTTGTAGATTGGGATTATACGAGTGCACATCTCTCAAACACATGTACGAGCTATCTGCATAGGTGTACTCGTAGTCTAAGACGTCAAGCTCGTGGTAGACTAGAATGCCGTTGAAAGGGCACTTGGAGTTCGAATCTAGTTCGGGCTTTTCATAATGGTTTTCTACACTTCATCCACGTGAATGCTGGTATACTTCCTCTAAATTAAACCTTTCTTATTCATAGCTCATTATCATAATTATATGCCTGAATAGGTAATAATACGTGTTGCTAAAAAAATGAATATATACGAATGAATTGACCAATGTGGACTAGCTCGATTATTATTATTTCTGACAAGTGTTGTTAAGATTTGCCTTAACATATTTGTATTTTTGATCTGTAGTTATTTATTTACAAAATACTATATTTGTTGCTTTATTTGTAATTACCTTTATTTGTCTATCTTTTTGTCTTCCCAGCTATTGTCACGCTGTTTGATGTATTTAAACTGATTAAACAAGAGAAAAGGTGTTACAATCTTGTTTTCACCCATTCAAATACACAAGTTTACAATGAAATGATTAGTCGGCTCCGTACTGAAAGCGTGCAGACAGAATTTGTGTACTTTCTTTGGAGTATACCTGAAGAAAGCGAGATAGGTGCATCAAAAATGAATTATTGTTGAAAGACTCTGAGCCACAAATAGCAACACAGATTGTTACTTACTACCAATTTAATCCCTCAACAGTTGTGACCTATGGACGTGGGGCATACACTTACCAATAAAGGCAAGAAATGTATATTTTTTTGAGAAATTACATGTGTTGTGAGTTTAGTGAATTATCCAGTTATCAACCTAACCTAACCTAACCTAACCTAAACACCATTTTAAAAATTGAGTTGTTTCTTGTAGTTTTATTATTTTGGAGGTTGCTTACAATAAATGTTTGCCATGTTGCCACGTTATGCAGCTGTTTCTCCCCTGTGCGCTTTTGATAAAAAGTCTAGATGTGCTTTTGATTCATATCTTTGTATGCTTTTGATATGAAGATTCTCCATTTGGTGCGCTTTTTATGTTTTCCGATTACAATCAACTAAGGCTGGAACAACGCATTAAACACAGAACTGACTTCAGAATTATCTTTCATTGATAATGAGTAAACCTATACACTCATTTTATTATTAGAGATAGTTATTGGTACCACGGAAACTATTCTTAGAGAAATATTCTCACAGTGCAGTATTTATTATGGGAATGGTAGCGGAAAAGCAATATGACTATACAAAAACCACCATCCATCATCCATTACCATTACACTTTTTTTTTAAACTTCATTTGGATTATAACTGTCAGATCTATGTTTTTAACCATATACTTTGATATCTGATCTTCAACATTTTTCGTGAAACATCGTTGAAAATAAGTTAACTTCCCCTATTAGTTTATTTATTCTAAATTAAATAACACACACTTTGGTGGCCACGTCATCTAACGCGCTACTCTCTTAGTAGACTAAGCTGCAGAATGTGGAGGGGATCAGGGTTCGAATCTCAGTTGGGTGTACAGATGTATTTTTTCGTAAATGGTTTTTCACCATTTGTCCACGCAAATGCGCGTACATTTATCATAAATATAACTTTCCTAATCCTTAAAAATCATTAGCGTAATTAGTAGATAAGCGTATAGACCAAACGGGTAGTAAGATATGGTGCTAAATAACACAATAGAAAATTAAACCACGAAACCTGTAAAGTATTTAGTCCTATGGTGAAGTGTTTGGTTGGAACCATAATTTGAACTAAAAGATCACGTTTTAAATAACGTTGAATTTCTGAACGTCAGTAAACGTGCCTAGATACTCCAGCTGGCTGCCACGTCAAGTCATGTAAGGAATACGTTATTATAGGTGTGTGTATCGTATCAGCAAAGATACAATAGTAGGCCTATTGTAGAGCTTGTCAGCAGGGCTAAAATGTAAAGTGATATCAACTTTTTTGCTTTTAATATACCATAGAAGGGATTGTAATATTTTTTAAAAATTCCATGGATATTGCGATTAATCTGGATGTTTTATGTGGTCACAAACTAAAAAAATAAATTGTAGGGTGCACCTCATAAACTTTTTCTTTTATCTGAAAAGGGATACATTTACTAAAAACTCATAAGATTTGTGAAAATAGATAGTATATATTGTTGCAGGAGCACTCTACCAAAGAGCATATATATGAAATAAAATACAGTGTTACAGACTCATTACAAAAGAGTAACATCTCTGTCCACCAGAGAGAATAGCAATCAATTTCATATTTAAAAGAGCTTAATAAAACAAAATATATATTTGCTTAGAGCTTGAAACTATTGATTTTATACAAATATATTTCAAATAAAAGATTTTTATTTTTATTAGTTGCTTAATACAACTATACAATGAAAGGTTATCACGTATCTCTAATAATTGCAGAGATATGAACAAAATTGAAGATCTTCCTTGTTTAAAATCCTCTTGAGTTATTTTCTCGGGAAACTGACTATCGCCATTTTGTTTTTAATGTTAATCAGTGTATAAATTTAAAATACAATCAAAAGTATGAGATAATTTTTTTAAGGATATAGATTTTATTTCTCTTTGCCTTTATCTCTCAGTAAACTACCCTTAATTCTAGGATGTAACATCTAAATCAAAAAATCACTATTGTGAACCCTATAATAACCCTAGATACCAAGTTTTAGACTGAGTAATGAAATGGTTTTGACTATAGTCTGCGATATAAACAGACAAATAGACTGACGGCTTTGCAAAACCCATTTTTTTTAATGTTACAGGGAGTCGTGTAAAGTTTACATTTATCAAACTCTCGAGCTGGAAAAATTTTATTTGATGATCACAATACTTCTTTCTCCAAGAAGTCGATAGAAAATTTTTAAAAATAATTGTTTTTCAATTTTCTCTGTTTGTTTGTATGTCTGTTTGTACCCAAATCTACAGCAAAAAGGGTTTAATGGCTTTTGTTTACACTTTGTGCTAAGATACTACTTACAAGGGCAAACCTCGCGGCTAAAAGACTTAAGCTCAAGTCCAAAGTTATTGGTAATTTTGTTTCAATCTAAAATGCTATTTTTTTTTCTTAAGCCGCGGATCTCAAATATAATTAAGGATATGAGGCTTCTATTAATTATACTAAGGCCTATTTGTATAAGACTGATTATGTATTGGATTTATGTACTTATTTTTGAGCTTGATAACTCATTAATTTATTATAGTAAAATTCGGTTCGATTGGCTTTCTCTAATAATGAGGTATATAAATAGTTCCATCCATGTAAATACTTGTAATATCTTAAATTATTCTTAACCAGTCACGATTATATGAGATTTTTTCCTTGGATGTGAATATTGCGGTCGTTAGTGGGAGCAAGATAAAAAGAGAATAGAGGAAGACTCTTTGAATTGGGTATTGAGAGGGGATGTAAGACAGTGAATCCAATGAATAACGTGTGTTGTTATATGATCTACTTCCCTCCTGGAAGGTTGCTTATATAAAACAACTCGCTTTTCTATTTGAGGGCTTCGCCCCCAAACGCCCAATGAAATTTCTTTGTGAGTGGATGTAAACTAATTTATTACAGAGCCTTTTTTTTATATAGGTCTTACCGTTTAGCCACAAGAAACCTCCAAAGAAAGGTCCACACCGACATTAAAGTTGCTCCGCATTTTGAGTTTTTTTCAGGGTTGATAATCAATTTTTTTAACTTTTTGGAATTTTCCCTTCGGTTACGGGCTAGAAGTTATAAGTTTACCAAATTTCAAGTATTTAGCTCATCTGGAAGTGGGTAAACATTAATGTCAGTGAGTGAGTCAGCCGTGTGACTTTATAGTAGTATAATTTACCGCTATAAATTAGTCTATTTTCCCCCTTTTTACTCTCTCACTGTAATTAAATGCACGTAGTAAGACGCGTCGTCAAAATAATAACAAATAACTTGTACACCCCACAACGGTAGGAATAAAAACTTTCTTTTTTTGGCTAAAGCTGGATCGGATTCTTTTGCTATATGCTAGTAAGAATGGAGTATAAATAAATCAAGATTATTTTACTCTTCTTGTTATATATGGTCCATAGGGCCTTATTACTTTGTCTTCGTCTCTCCCTTTCTCTCTGTCACATCATCCAGTGTCATCTCCCTAGATTGTCTCGTATCAAGCACCACTTGACAGATCCAAGGTACTAGGAGATCAGCGTAGCTAGAGGAGGTGGCTGAGATCTCTATCTTTATCATGACACAATGAAAACTGCATGGTCTTCTTACCCAACACAATACACACTCCAAGGTGGAAAAAAAAAAAATTTCTCAAGGGTAGTCTTCCGAACTTATGACGAGATATTCGTGGTCAAAGCGGGCGGTGAGTTTGGTAGATTTTTTTTTTATGTAAACGCGTCTTACTACCTGATCAGGTTATACTTATAAAATAATAGTAGTTCTAATTAAATAGGGATGAGGAAGGAATTATATTCAAGGTCATCTATTTGCATTTTCGTGGAAGGAGAGAGGGAAAACCACCCTCAGTTGACCCGACCATGATTAACACCCCGATATCCCTGTCATCGGTAAGCCAAGTCAAACATAAGAGTGACACCTTAGACAATTCGGCCACTGAAGCTTATATAGAACTGTTGAAGGGTCTTGTCTCATAGTATTTAAGGTGGTGGCAGTAATTAATATTTTTTAAACCTGTGGTTTTCTATCCTTTAAACAAACGATTGCTCGACTGGTTTGTTAAAATTCACTCTTCTCATCGTATCCGCTTAGAAAGGACCACTAGCGTTACTGATACGCACGCTGGTGGCTGTGAGGTTTAAGACGTCACTCTCGCAGTAGACTAGATTTACGGTGATGTCCACCCGCCTCGGTGGCGTAGTTGGCTAACGCGCTTGTCGTGTTGAGCTCGACTGCTGAGGACGGGGTGATCGAGGTTCAAATCTCGGTCGGGTGAACTGGGGTGGTTTTTCCTAAATGGTTTTCCACTCTCCCTCCACGCAAATGCGGGTTCACTTCCCCTAATTCAACCATCCCAATTCCTAAATCCATTAACATAATTAGTACTTAAACCGTATAACCCGAACGGGTAGTAAAACGTGGTGTTAAATATTATATTATATTATTACGGTGATGCAGATAATCGAGTTTGAATTCCATTTTAGTGTACTGAAGATTTATTTTTTATTTTTTCCTATTTGGTTTCCCAATTTTTCATAACTTAAATGCTGTTTTGTCTCAAGAATTCTTAACTCATATCAGACCGAATAATGCATGTGTGGAGAACACCCAGATGGGTAATAAAGCTCATTACACATAAAAAATACGTCACTTATTTATATTACGTTCGATTAAGTAATAATTTAAAAAAATATCTAATCAAATAAGATAAATGAAAATTCTACTCGCATACATTGCGTGAAACTAGCCAGCAAACATTGAAAACCATCCATGCGTTATTAATGCTAGTAATAAACTGCATGTCAACTAACCCTGTAGTGTAGTGGTCAGTGCTAATAGCCTAGGGGTGTCGGGTTTGATTCCCGGCTGGTAGTTTAATCGAAAGGGGAACTACCCCATCGGTCATCAAGTTTTGACTATTTAGGCTTAAGCTAGGATTATGTGTTTAAATTGGTTCCACACCCTCATATTCACTATCACCATCACCTCGTCTCCATCGGGACATGGAAAGAGCCTCCACGGAAAGAATGTACGATTAGTACATTCGGGCATCCCCTGGACAACGGTACGTTAGTACTGGATAACCTTTCCACTAACTGGGCTATCAATGATTTAGCTCAGACGTGCAATATTATTATTATTATTATTATTACTAACCGAATGACCAGTTACATGTCACGGAATGTTGTGAGTGTATGTAAAGCTTTTTTGTTTATCACATCTTACTACCCGTTTGGGTTATACGCATTATATATCTCTAATTAGGCTAATTTGTTATGGATGAGTAAGTTTTAATCTAGAGGAAGTGTGCTTAGAGCGAGAGTGGAAAGCTATTTTAGGAAAAGTCAACCTTAACTCACCCGTTCAAAATACAAACTCCGACCTGCCTGTAATCAGCAACCGAGTATATTGCGAAAGTTACACCTTAGACTATTCGACCACGGAAGTGGGTCTAAGTTTATTAGAAATGGTATCTGTGATATGTTCTCGATTCCCATTTGACCCATTGACTCCGATCTACATACCTAATATAACTTTTAAAAAAAATACCCATGGCGTGTCCCCGTAAGTGATCTATACCAACCAAGGGGGACGTCGCATGTTGGCGAAGATAATACCACCATTTGTAGACAAAGGGTTTCATGTGTTCAGCACAACGAGCCCTCCTGCCATTGATCTGTTTTATGTATCATAGCCGCTACTTTTTCGTTCAACTAGCTTGTCATTTGTCATCACGAAGACCCGTTGCCTCATATTATTATTTTATTATTATTATTTAGCACCACGTCTTACTACCCGTCCGGGTTATACGCTTTAAGTACTAATTACGCTAATTGATTGGGAATAGGGAAGGTTGAATTAGAGGAAGTGAACCCGCATTTGCGTGGAGGGAGAGTGGAAAACCATTTAGGAACCCCCACCCCCAGTTCACCCGACCAAGATTCGAACCTCGATCTCCCTGTCCTCGGTGGTTGAGCTCAACACGACAAGCGCGTTAGCCAACTACGCCAACGAGGCGGGTCATTGCCTCATAGATAAATGTTGGAATCGTCGGAGATAGAACCCGGCACCTCTGGCTCTATAGCCAGAAACTCTGAACACCAAAACCACAAAGGTGGTCAGAGTGTAAAAATTGGTCCTTAAAGCTCCTTAGACGTAACAATCCAGATTCAATAGCTAAACCATTCAAATGGATTGAAACTAATAAAACTTTCGTTTATTTAATTTTTTTTTATTCTGGAAGAAATTGAAAGTGAAGGAGGAGAGAGGATGTAAGAACAAAAGTAAAAAAATAGGTATCATCTCTACTTTTAATTCCCCTTGAGAGTTTACCTGTTTCCCCACACACACACTCTGTGAGCTTCCAACCAGAAATACTGTCCCATCTATTTTCTTTTTTTCTATTCGAAAGCCAAATAAAAAAAAGGGTCAATTACTGTCAATTACTTTACGTGACAGCTAATCCTATGCATTGTTGATTTAAACTCTTCAACACCAACGTCTCTCTCTCTCTCTCTCATCTATCTCTCCACCTTCACATTGACCTCTGTTAGAATCTCTTTCATACCAACGGGATAAATTCAGATAGTGACTCATCATATCTCCATTCTCGGCTTCAACAACGTTCAGGTAGGTTGGGAAGAATAAATATGTGAGGACATATTTATACTTCTTAAGGTCATTTGACAGTTAAAATCTAATAAACAATCACAAGCTATAATTATTGATTTTCTGATTTCACTTCAATACAGTTCACAAGTTATAAGGGGTAAAACTTTCTAATTTATGCTTTTCATGTACCAATGTGTAAATTAATTAATAATTATTGTCGGGGGGCTTAAACTTAGTATAACTATGCATGTATATCTACATAATGAAGTATTTATAATCTGTTAAAGAAAATCAATTATTAATATAAAAGCAATTTAAAAGTGATAATATTAAATCATTTTTAATAATATAAAAATACTGTTAAATTTATACCTCGATAGTTTGCTTTTATCTCATTTTGTATCACACAGTGTCATTATTTTAGAAATTTTTTGACTTAACCCTACACATTAATTTTATTAGTGTATTTAGAACTGATCAGCTCAAATATAGATTTAAAATGTATTTATTATTATTATTATTATTATTATTATTATTAGCACCGCGTTCGGGTTATTAAATTATGTATGATCTTAACTGTTTCTTTGTAAACACCACACCGACTAGAATGCCAGGTCTCCGCCGTGGTTCGGATTCCACGTTAAACTGTAGGTCCTTCATTTCATCTCACAATCACCCTACACATTACACATTAGCGTAAGTGC